>JAQZBX010006472.1:0-53089 GCA_029593785.1 Cabassous unicinctus | reverse complement strand
AACATAATAAACTTGTAGATATTAGGATAAAAGATATGAGTTTTTTAAATCATACTAAATTTACACAAAGAAATACTAAGTAATGAAGCTAGTTGACAATCATGGAATGATTTCAAATGAAATTATCAGCAGGTAGACACAAAGATATATTACTGTATACATATAGTTAATCTCATTAATTTACAAAACTTCATGTCTTAAAGCATACTTACATGATATTCCTGATTTCATTCATGCACCAAGAAAATATTTACATTCCAAGTTTAAAAAACAGAGGAATGACTATAGTTCATAATGATGAATGTAACCAAAAGCTGCAAAAGAGAAAAAGAAAATGGCTAGAATTGTGTACGTTTGTGTAATATGTACTTGCACATACCTAACATTAGTCTAGAAGACTATGAATAAAACTATTCAAACAGTTTATTATGGTTTTATTTTCTTTCATAATTTAAAATATATTCCAATTATCTTCAATGTTGACAAGTACTTTTTTTCTATAATTTAATTCTAGTACAAGATAATAGATTGCTCTAAGATCAGATATTGTAGTGTTCTTTTGACTCTTAATACTTTGTTTATTTATGAGTAAGTCTAACCAAGAATATTTGAAAAATACCATTGAAAATATTTATAACACATGCTATTGTGCATTTAAATTTTTCATTAATATAAGTAATATGATGATAATGGCCAAAATTTATAACTATGACATTAAATACCTTTGTGCATCATCTGCTATGATCTTTAATACAACTAGAAATTTAGAATTATTATTTTTCTTGTAAAGTTTATTATCATATATTTAAAGTTCCAGTGACTTACCCAAGACAAATTTGAAATCTAAACTCTGGATTGTCCAGTTCAAAACAGGACACATTACAACTGTGTTTGTTTTCTACAGAATAAATGAAATATCTTCTGAAAGTACTATCCATAAAAAAAATTTTGACACTTGAGCAAGAATGCAACATCTATTATACAATTTGAAAGATACCACATATTATAGTTTTGCACATTAGCTGCCCTGAAAACTGCGTATATTTCAACCACAGGTTTAACATATATTTGATATCCTCCAATTACTATGTAGATCTTTAAAAACATATTCCTGGAAATGTTCAAGAATATATGTGGGCAAGTGAAAATATCTCAAAAGAAATGCCAGCTAATTAAAGGTCACCAGTGTATTTAGAATGAACAAATAAATACCCAAATATGAAAGAAAAAAAAAACTGACTTAAATATTCAGCATCGCTGTTTTTTCACTTGCCTGGAGCCCACTCTCTTCTTCATGACTCTCTTGAGAGCATTTTCCACATCTTTGTTCTTGAAACTATAGAGTGGATTCAGCATGGGGAACACCATAGCATAAAACACAGAGGCCACTTGACCTTTCCCAAGAAGTAGGAATTCTTTGGTTTTAAATAAGTAAAAATAAATGTGACAAAAATGATGGTGACTCCCAGAAGGTGGGCGGCACAAGTAGAGAAGGTTTTGCATTTTCCTGAAGTGGAATTAATTTTCATCATAGTACACAGAATGAATGCAAAGGAAACAGAGATTGTGATGAGACATTATTACGTTTAAACTAGAAAAAAATGAATATCATGATTTTGGTTTCATGAATGTCAGAGCAGGAAAAGGCTAAAATTCGGATTAAATCACAGAAAAATTGATAGGTTACATTAGATTTGCAGAAATGTAAACTGTTCATGTAAAGAACAATGACTAATGATTCAGTAAAACCAAACACATATGATCCAGTGCTGAGGGCACAGCAGAGTTCCATAGATGATATAACAACTGGTTAGTGTAGAAGCTTGCAGATAGCTGCATAGTGGTCACAGGCCATTGAAGAGTGAAGGGAAACATCTATGACAACAAAGAAGACCCCCAAAAATACATCTGGGTGAAGCAGCCTGTGAATGAAATATATTTGTTGTAAGTCAGTAAGTTCTCTAAGGTTTTAGGGGTGATGGCCCTTGAGTAGCTGAGGTCAAGGAATGACAGGTGACTGAGGAAAAATGGGGGTGGGAAGCTGGAGATCAAGGTGAAATATCAGTATCATCCCTGCATTCCCCATCAGGTATTTCAGGAGAAACAGCATACAGTGGATATGCTGGATCTCCTCCATTTCTGTTAACCCAAAATGATGAAATCAGGCACATTGTGAACACTAATTCCCATAGTGTTCAACTGCTGTAAAGTTTTGAGAAATCACAGGTGATAAGTATAAATGACTTCAAAATGTTATGTTATTGTAAACAATCTAGCATTTTTAAAAAATTAGTTTAGTGATTCTAGAAATTCATAATAGTTTACAAAATAAAATTGAAAATAATCTGAGTATGACTGCAAAGTGTAAATTAGCTATGAGTCATTATTTGATATTATGTGATAGGAGACCACATATATTGCATAATTAGAGTGTACTTGACACTGTAATAAATACCTCAGTTCATTTAACTATTCATCCAGATGAAAATATCACTATTGTACAAATTTCTTAAGTGATAAAAAGTTCACATAAAGTTAACTTATCCAAAGTCAAAACCAATAAGTGCTGTTGGATTATGTCAGTCAAGAGATCATGCTTAAAACACTATATTCCTATCCAAAATTAATTTCAGAAAAATTGAAAAAAGTGCTAAATATATATAAACAATAATAGATTTATGCATCATTCATTATTTTTAAATCTGATATTATTTAATACAAATGAAAGATCAAAAATTAAAATCTTAGGTTACTTTACTGGAGAGTATTAATATTATAGAACACAATCTACTGTTAATTTTCATATAATGTTTATAAGTGATTATTTAAAATCAAATTATTCCAAAAATTTTACTTTCAATATATGTACCTTGCCTGATGACTCTGATTCCATCAATTCTACATTTGCGTTTCTACAAATTCTTTCTTTAATTAAGGAAGGCTTTCATGATATATATATAAATGCATATGCATATTTTTCTAATAATATCACAATATTCTTTTAGATAAACTAAAACACTTTAACTTGAGAGTATGACTTACTATGAACCAAAGTTGGTTTAAAACTGTCTCCAGCTTTATCTGCCTAGAAATATGTTACCTCAAGTTTTCCCACAAATAAAATATGTAAATTATTTAAAGAGCCTGAAATTTCTATGATACTATTTTTAATATTCTGAGATTACTTATATTTTAATTTTTTGTTTCTTTTTTGTTTTGAGGTAAAATTTCTATTTTGTTCTGCAGTAAAATATATCAGCCTAAAAATTTTGTTCAGGTCCTGGTCAAATAGAAAGTTCTTCTTGAAATTATATTTCACAAGTATACCAGGGAGTTACTGTGAAAACAAGCATAGCAGAGTACCCATTACCTTTCTCCCTGATAATATTGCAACACCTCTTATATGGAATATTGCTGATAATGAAACATTTTGTCATCTCTGGAACCTATTTCCAAAGTAGATTACTTGACATGATTTCAAGGATGAAAGTTCAGTCCTAATGCATCCGTGGTAGGTTTTTAAAAGAGCATTGCCTTTCCCATGGAAACCATATAATGTGGAGAATCTTATCTTGGTAGTTTTTCAGATGCTCTTATTTTTGACTGGGTGAAAAAAAAGGTATTTCAGGAGATAGATGCAATCTTTCTGTGGCTGAATGCCGCATTGTTAACCATCAGGGATGGAATAGCACATTTTTCACAATGACACATTTCTATATTTAGAAGTGTGAATTTCAGGGGAGTAAACAATTATATTTCACAAAAAATTAGGCTACAACAAAATTCAAAGAGGAAGATGCATTTCATTCATAAATGTTGTGGTATTACATATTATAGCTTTTCTTTAGAAATATTAAAAATAAACTCTTTTGGGGATATTTTAAAGGTCATAGATAAATAAATTCACATTCATAGCTATTTTAATCATAATATGAATCAGTCATGTGAACTACATAAAATGCTTGCATGCACATTACTAATCATATTCTTTGCTTATAGCAAAACTTTTTAATACCTGACTGAAGGCCCTGGTCACATGTGTTTTTTTAATGACTTATTTATAATATTAATTTTGTGATCCATTATTTGTATTTAAAAATGAGTACATTTGATGATAAAAGTTCCATTATATATCTCCATTTACACGCAAAATTGAAATACATAAAGGAATTTATTTATATAGTTTCTGCTTTATGTATTTAATTAGTCTGTCTTGTCTTGCCTATTTTGTCATTCAAATGTATGGCTGTTTTAAAGAGGAGTAAACAGGACAGTAAGCCTAGCCTCACACACCTTTTACTCAAAGAACTGAGCAATGAACACATACTTTCAGTTCCCAAATTTTATTTTATTTACCATCAACCATTGTGGACTCAGGGACATCATTGTTCTCGTGGTAAGAATTGTGTTAGGGCTGATATTTCTCTTATAAGTCCTTTTCACATATGAAGATAAGTAGATTGATTTCACCATATTCATCAAATTTTGTATTTTATTATTTCAATTCTACTTTTACTTCCTCTACACAAGCGCTTTTGTCTCGACCTCCCTTCAGCTAATGTGTATGTCAACTCCTCCATGCATGGCAGTTTTAAAACAACGTAAGGATTAGCTTTGGGGTGTCCCAATTGGGTCATTAACACAGTTTTTAAATTAAATGAAAAATTTAATAACATTATATTGTGTTAAAGTCACTCAAAAAAATTCACTAATTACAATACTTGATTTGGGGGTTCTTATTTGTTTAGTTTCTTTTATTTATTTCCCATTCATAGACTTGAGTTTAAAATCTGCCTTCTCTGACAAATTTTTTGAACATTTTCTTTTTTTCTCTGATTTTATTATTTCCACCAATTTATTTGAAATTTTTTCATGTGATATTGGCAATTCTTCTAAGTAAATCTGCACTGATCTTTCTCAGGAGAATATTTGAATGGGGCTTCCTTTTCCTTCCATCATTATTTATAATCCATATGGATTTTCTTGAACTAATGGGATCCATGTGAATCAGTAAAACTGCAGCTTGACTTTTATCACAAATTTAAATATTTTATAGAATTATTATTTGTAGAAAATTATATGACCTCAAGACTAACTCAAAATTTCTTTGGGATGAATACATAAATAAGTAAAAATAACTGTAATAAATAGCTCCCTAAATCTCTCCTTCAATCAATGCTATATATGGTCTAATAAGTAAAATTTGGGATTCTGTTACAGGATATTCTTTTACTCTGTGTTGTTTAAAGATAGGAATATTTAGGAAAGATTTTTGTTTCACTCTTTATTTCACTTATTCCTACTTTTTTACTCTTAAATAATAAATTTTGTGTCTAACTGCAATGATTTTGGCTCATTATTGCCATATTATTTTGTTAGTCTCCTCTATGGCTAATTTAATTATTACTTAGATAATACTTATTTAGTTGCTATTTCACTTAATCCACAAGCAACAACTTAAACAAATTTAATATATTGAAAGAAAAATAATTTCTTATTGTGTTCTTCATAATAACTCTTACCAAAACTAACAGAGTTCCCAAGGCAATAGAAAACATTGCATTGTCAAGAAATTAGACTTCCAAAAGCAATAAAATAAGCAAGTATTTAGCCATTAAAGGACAACACAATGCTAATTATTTAGGTAAGGCATTTGAATGAGACATGAACAGTCATACAAAATTTAATTCAATCATAGTATATATCCTAATAAATACCTTGATTAATTTTGTTCAGCGAAACCCCAGGAGGCCTAAAGCAACAGGAATAGCTTTAGAGTTTAGGTCATAAAATGTTGAAGTACATAATTTGTGGCAATGAGGGCCAACCTAATTCAGACATTCTATATTTAAAATGTTTTGTAAAGAATAAATCTTGCTAACATAGTTTGTCCAATATTAATTCTAATCTTAGATACATATTAATATCTTCACACTATAGGTGAGTAGATTATAGCAAATCATTTTACACAATTGCTGAAAGATTCCAATTTCTGCAGTTCCATTTCAGTACTCTGTCCACTGATGTAATACCTCATGTGTTTGTATGAGAAAGAGATTTCTTTAGCTTTTTACTTTGTGTTTTAGTGTGATTTACTATGAAAGAGATAATACAATTTGGAAATGACATGAGTTGAGCAAATGGCCAATATATTTTTGGAATAACACAATCGCTGACTCAGGCACAGATGGCTTCTGTATTCTATGCCATTGTCAATTCAATGATGAATCAACTGTTCAATAGTTTGAGGAATAAAGATGGGAAAATTGTTTGCATCAGAGTCATACATAGAGAAATATTTCCAGGAGTAATCTATGCATGTTACAATTAAAACAAACCTGGGTGGCTTTAGGAATTCAATTAATACAGCAATTAGGAAAATAATACAATAACGTTGTAACACCATAATTGACCATTTACAGTCTTTCAGGGTGGGAGAATAATTTTAATTTCATTTTTGGAATTTACAACTGAATAAGAATTTCATTTAAGCACAAGTATAGATTACTATTACATTGTAACAAGTTAAAATAGGGAAGTAATGTACCAACCTCCTCCTTTTAGCCTAAAATGTTTCTGGTCACTGCCATATTGCCTCCACGGTTTCTGCTGAGAAATTGGCACTGAATTTTAGAGGGACAGAATTTTACATAAAGTGTCACAGTAGGCTTTCAGAACTCTCCCTTGTCCTTGAACTTTACATTTTGACTATGTTGTGTCTGTGCATATTCCTCTTCAGGTTTAACTTGACTGCTATTAGATGGTCTCATGAAATTGTATTCATGTCTCATAAATTTTGAGGATTTCTTCACTTACTTATTTGAATGTTCCTCCTCTTTCCCCTTAATTTCTTCTAGGACTCTCATAATGCCTATATTGATATTTTTGAAGGTGTCTCCTAGGTCTCTTGGCTCTGTTCAAGTGTTTCATCTTTTTTTTCTTCTAGTTCTTCAGCCTAATATTTTCAATTGTCCCAAAAGAAGGGAATGTAGAAGAAGTTTATTTCTACATTTTCCTAGTCTCTTAGGGAACTTTTCAAATACTTTCTATCTTAAACCCAAAACTCTCTGAAATGCATCAGTGTAGTACAAAAACTCTGTACATAATATCACTGTATCTCATTCACTGTTTTAGATTCCATGTTAGTTTAAATAAGCTGAGTAGTCAGGTTGAATTAAATAGTGTTCTGTAGAAATTTCAAAATTGTCTTGACAAAATAAATTTCTTCTTTCTTGCCCAGATAGTACTTAAAGTTTTAAAATATTTAAGTACTATTATGTTCTTAAATATTTTAAGTAATATTGTGATAATATTACCTATTTCATTGTATCCTGATTCTGCTTACTTAGTTTTTAAATTAGACTCATTTACTTTTATATAGACTATTGATTCTTTCTGGTTCTATGATTGGGTTGGTCCTTTAGACCTGGTTAATGAGAGCTCTGAATCCAAGTGTCATATAGGCCCTTAAAAATTCTAGGGGATTATTAGATTATAAACAAAAAGTAAAGTATCTTAAGACTTAGAAATAACAATGAGAGAGCAGAACTCATGTATAAATATGACAGATGCAAGAGATTACAATCTAGGCCCTAATTTCCTTATAAGCATTTTTTAATATTCATTTATTTGTATTTTACAGAAGTTTTAGATTACATAAATGTTATATTGAAAATATAAGGCATTCCCATATACCTCAGCCACCCCCACCCCCATTTCTCCCCATTAACAACATTTTTCATTAGTGTGGTACATCTGTTACATTTGGTGAACACATATTGAAGTATTGCTACTAACCATGGTCTATATATAGTTTACACTTTGCAACACATAATTTTATAGGTTTTGATTAGTGTATAATGGCCTGTATCCATCATTGCAATGTCATGCAGGACAATTTCAGTGTCCTAAAAAGTGCCCCATGTTACACATGTTCTTCCCTCTCTCTCCTCTCAGAACCTATGGTGGCCACTGCCTTTATTTCAATGTTATAAGTACTTCCATTACTAGAATAATCATGTCTACTTTGGTCTGTGGTTGCACCCCCCTTTTGTGTTGGTTTATTACACAGCCTTGAGGATTTTGGAATGGTGATGGCCACTCTGCTTCCAATTAAGAGGGGGCTTGGATCCCAGGGGGGCAGATAGGTGGTGAATTTATATGCTGAGTTTGGCTTAGAGAAAGGCCACATTAGAACAACAAGGAGGCTTTCAGGAGTTAACTCTTATGCAGTATATAATACTACGCTAAGTTTCAATTTCGCAAGAACAAGGTTCATAAGTACAAACATCAATATCAAGGTCCTGGCTTATTGGTCTCTCCTCCTTCGTTATGCACTGCCTATGGACTCTGGGATTCTTGTCAGTTTATTAGAGAATGTAGCAGGACTCCCCAGGATGGTAATTCAGTATTTTTTCCATTATTGTGTGGGCCTCCACCCACTGAGACAACACCCTGTGACCACTTGAACACAGTCATATTCCACACTATGACCACCTGTACAAATTCATATTCCACCCTATGATGACTTGAACACATTCATATTCCAGGTGCACCTTCCCAACACATTCCACCACCACCAACCTCCTGCACTTGAAATCATTCCCTGCCACAGTTGTGACTCTTTTGTATTCCAAAACCTCCCCAAAACAAATCCAATAAATGAATAAAAAAATTATTTGAAATAAAAAATAAAAATAAATATGTCTAAACAAGTAAATAATATAAAAAGTAAAAACAATTTGAATTGTGTCTTTCATTCCTGTAATATCTGTTATCTTTTATGTGCAGTGACAATTTCTTCTGTATGTTTCCTCAGTGTCTTATTTTTTTCACTTTATTTTCAAATAAGCTTTAGGTATCAGAAACGTCACCCATAAAATATAGATGCCTCCTATATACGCCCCCTCATATTATCCTTATTAATAAGATATAACATGCAAATGGTACATTTATTACAATTGGTGAACAAATATTGAAGCATTGCCATAAACCATGGTCAATGGTTTACATTATGGGTCACATTCTGTCCTGTCACCTTTGTAAGTTGTAACAAAATGCTTAATGGACTGTATCCATCATTGCAAGCTCATGCAGAACAATTCTAATGCCCAAAAAATGTCCCATGCTACATCCAATCTTCTCTCCCCTTCCCTCGGAACCCACGGTAACCACTAGGCTGCAGTTTATGGAGAATATGGTTCATAGTTACATGCATTAATATTGAAGGCTTGACATATTGGTCCATCTTCTCTTTAGTCACTGCCTATGTTCTCAGGATACTCTTGTCCCTCTATTTGAGAACTTCGCAAGACTTATGAGCCTTTTAAATAAAGCTGTTTCTAGAGAACAATAACTACCGACCATAATAAGAGTTTTGTTTCACTTTACTTTTACACTTTTACCAAGATTTTTAATCAATAGGAACAACATAACTTATAGACCCTTGCCTTGCTTTTCCTTTAAAGTCCTCTTTTTGTTGAAGATAGGGTGACTCTATACCCTTTTAGAGAAATATCAGAGCTAACAGTGTAATTGATAAGAGATTCTTGTAGCTTTCATAACATCACATTTTTCTAAGAATGTCTAAAACTATAATCAACAATAACATGATGCAGATCATTATTAAGATAGAATAGACAGTGAGAACTTTAAAAGTCTTTAATAATTTTATACAATTCCCAAAAATATAAGTAGGTTACAGATTTAATTTTTATTTTATGTTTTCTGTTTCAGAAAGATACTGTTCACCACAAAGAAACTTCAGCACTACCAGAAGATAACTATTTTTCTAGTAAATTTAACGAGAACCTAAGATTCTGAAAGTAAAAGAATATCTTCCTATTACCATTATTATCACTACTTTACTATAATTACATACTTATTGAAATATTAATATCCTGTCCCTAAGAATATATTACTTTCAACAATGACAGTGATTCCTCAAAATGTCAGTCAGTGTGGTAAATGTAATATGGATTTTGCAATCATTAAATGATTTCCCTGTGCAATAAATGTAAGTCTATACATTTGCAATATTCTCAGGAAATAAATACTGTGATTGTGCACAGTATTTTATTACAAACCAGTTTTTAAAAGAAAAAAGAAATTTAACTCCTTGATAAAAATTCTAATCAGAATAAAATATGAACAAAATTTAAAACATTGTCAAAATAACATCTCATTAAAAGTTATCCACAGTTTACATAGGTATTATATTTTTCAGTTTTAGAATATACTTTCCATTGTGTATTAAAATATAAATATATCCATAATGTTAATTTTCATAAATGTATATATTTAAGCACCTCACTTTTTACATGGTGAAAGAAGAAATTATTTTGTGAAAGTCTGCAATTAAACATATCCTCAAGGGTTTTATTAAAGTTATCACGTCTGAACATTATATTTAAGTGGACCTCTATTTATCACAGTGTCCAATAAGTTTGTAGAATAGTTTGGAAAAAACTTAACTTCCAAAACAGCAGTGGCTCTGTATTTTTTTAAACCATTAAGTATATGATGAAGCCATTCTGATAAGGCACAGATTCATATATATCAATGATCTCTAAAGGACTTTTATATCCTTCCACTCAAAACAGACCAGCCATTTAAGAAAACTGTGTTACTTTAAGAGAGAAAGAAAGTCCAATTTTTGTTTTGCACCAGTACACCATTAGGTAAACCAATCTTGGTTAGGAGAGGTCATACAAGATAGACATGGCTTCTAACAGGATTTTCTGCTATAAAGTTATTTTTTTGCTATCCATATCAATTTTTAGATTTTTACCTAATAATATTTTCCCAGAATCAGCTACTTACATTGAAATCTCTGTTTAGAAAATGCTTTTACAGACTTCCCACTACCTGTAATTTCCTATAATCTTTTATAACCATTTATAATTCTATAGGCTAGTTACTTTATCTTAAGACATTTTTTCACCTTTAAATAAGTTTATTAAATTACAGTCAGCAACAAGCAAAATTTACTTCCTCTAGCCCTTCTTTCAATTTCCATGTCCATTCAAATCTTGTCCTGCATATTTCCACTCTGATTTTATGAGCACCAGCAATCTTATCTTACGACAAAACACACTCCCTTAAACAACCTTTCATATCAATATTAGAACATATTGAAAGGACTCAGAATTTATAGAGAAAGTGACTGTGATTCTTAAAGAATTTAACAATAAGGGATCAACCTTTAGTAATTAATTTAAAGTTGCTTCCATAAATATTATTTTAATAGAAAGCAGAAAACTCCATATATCTTGGATTCAACATTAGAACTTAAAGTTTGCAAAGGTGAAGAGAAACAAATACAATCTCTCATTTATTGAACACTTTCATCATGAATGGAATTTTGTACGCATTGCTTTACTTCATCTTTTTTGCCACTTTCTCAGCTAATACATGCCAGAGCTAAGACTGAATTCCTGGTCTCCTTCCATGTGTATGTATTCCCAACAGTTATATATATTACTTCTTGTTTTACCATGGCTTTATTTTGCAACAACTACTTGCCCCCATATTGAAAGAAAACAAAGCATTATTCTTCAGGTTTATAGACATTTTTAAAGCCATGAAGAAAAGAGAAAGAATCTATGCATAAAAGAACCTACCATTAAGAGACTATGAAACACTAGCAATCTGAAAATGATTCTAGATTTCATAACTAGAAAAATAAGGTCGAAATAATTGTTATAGTCCTCATTATCTGAAAATAAAATTACCAGAGAGCAGATATTTTCTTGCTATCTATTGATAAATTTTCATAACTGTTTAAGTTTACACGCTGCTTCCCTTGCTCTTAATTTGAACTGGAATGCATTCCTCCATAGGTCAATGAAAGCATCCACCCAAATTGGAGCACTCTTATTTACCACTACAAACATAAACTTTACATTTTGTTTATTCTTTGTTGTTTTCAAATTGTCATGGGGTTCCAATACATGTGTAGAAATCTACATGAATCTGGTTAGTATGGGTAGTTCCAAGCAATTGGCAAGACCTAAAGTGTTAGTACCAGAGATTTCATAGCATATTTGAACTTGATAGGGTACATGCTTTTTCTTAAAATATTTGGGAAAATATCTAAAATTTCATCTTATCTGTGGAATAACAAATGAATATTTAATTTATATAATGATTATTGTATAATTGGATTATTTACAGCCATTCACACAACTGCTATAACCCCAAAGAGATGCCCCAAGGGAATATGAACCAATTATCTTCTGTTTCTAAACATCAATGATTATTTACTCAATAATAAAAAGTAAATTGTTTTAGAATAATGCACTAAATGTTAACATTAAAAAAATAGAGTTCTTTGACTTCTCATTTAAAATGGAAGCTTAGAAAATATTCACATATGTTTTAATGCTATATAAGAAAGTTTAAGATATGAAGCCTAGATTTATACTATAAGCTCAGACATTGGTTAGCACTGCACTTCTTTGAGCCCAGTTTCCTCATCAATCAAAGTAACCCATATTATATTGCAAAAATTTGTAAATATGATAAAAGGTTATAATTTTACACCACAATACATTTCGTACAGAATCTAGCACATAGGATTATATTGATCCAAATTTATTATATTTCTACACTGTTTAATTATGAATAATTGTGTTTACAGGGAACAAGGTATAAATTCTGAGTTTATTCAAAGGATTATTACACAAAATGGTAACAAAATTACACAAAATGGCATAAGAATGTGAAATTGTAAATATCCAAAGTATAAGGTTCTAAAGTTCTTCATAAGTGTTGCTATTTTATGGATTCAGAATACTAACTTATACTTACTCAGAAGAATTACTATTAAACACACACATACACACACATACCAACAAAACTATAGCCAAAAACAGCAATTTAACATAGTGGACAATGAATAACCAACAAAAGTTTTACATTTTTCAGTTCTCTAGATGCTCCTTTTGGGACATTAATAGGAAATATTTTTGAGGGCCTATAAGTTGGTATGATATACAACAAATAAACATATCATGGACCATAAACACTCCCAGATAGTACTGTATTTGAAATCTATCCTTGTATTTTAATATATCAGTAATTTGTTCATTTTTATTACTGAATTGAATTTCTTTATACACAAGTTTGTTTATTCAGTAGTTGATGTAGAGGTGGATTATGTCTAAATTGGGAATTTAAATATTCTCATACAGGTCTCTGGACATTGCTTTCATTTTTCTGGGGTAACTAACAAAGAGTGAGACTGCTGGATCATTGAGTAATTGGTTTCACTTCAACAGAAACTGTCAGATTATTTCCTAAATTAGCTGCATCACTTCATGTTTGAAAGAGGTATAAATTCTGAGCTTATTCAAAAGATTATTACACAAAGTGATAACAGAGTTACCAAAAATGGCATAGGTGTGTGGAACTGGAAATACTCAAAGTATAAGGCTCTACAGTTCTTCATGTACTGCTATTTTGTGAATAATGCTTTAATGCTATATAAGAAATGTAAAGATAAGAGGCATTGATATATATTATAAGCTCTGACATTTGTTAGTACTGCATTTCTTTGAGGCCCATTTCCTCATCTTCACAAAGTAAACCATATTTTTTGGCAAAAATTAGTAAGTATGTTGTTATTTTGGGAATTCAGAATACTAACTTATATTTTCTCAGAAATTAATTGCACACATACAAAATTAGGAGTCAAATAGAGAAATTTAACATGGTGGACAAGGAATAAATAACACAATTTTTACATTTTTCTGTTCTCTAGATGCTCCTGATCAGATATTTATGAGAAATACTTCTAAGGGTCTGTGGCAGTTTGAGATTATTCATGAATATCAAAATGAGACAATATGTTTGTAAACTGGTCTGTTCCTCCGGGTGTTCTCCCCTTTGATTGTATTAGATTCAGCTGATATGTCTTTGATTAAATTATGTTAAGATTAGGGCTTTGATTTGACCAGTTTAGGAGGGTATAACTTAGGTTAAGTCCGCCACTCCCCTTTGTGCACTATATAAATGGACACTTACTCAAGAAGACACAGAAGTCACAGAAGAGGGAAGAACTTGGTCATTTTGATGCTGCCATGTGATAGAAAGAAGAAAGCTCAAACAGCTAAATCCCTGGGAAGAGAGACATGACCCATGTCAGCCTGAAGCTGAGAGAGAGGAAGTTGAACCCTGACTGAGATTGGCAATCATCTAACTTCAACACATGGCAACTGATTTTGGACCCTTTAGGGCCTTGTAATTGTAAGCTTTTACCCCAAATAAATATCCTTTATAAAAGACAACAGATTTCTGGTACTTTGCATCAGTACCCATTTGGCTGACTAACACAGGGCCTATATGTTGGCATGATATACAACAAATAAACATGCCTTGGACTAAAAACACTCTGAGGATAGAGTATAGTGTCTGACCTAATTTAGGGATGGTGTAAGGTGGGTGTCCATGATGAGGTGACATTAAAAGAATTGATGCAACATGGCATCTTTGGGGACCCACTTAAAAGAGGAGCTGATAAGTAGACAATGAAAACTGCCAGGTGTTGGAGTAAACACTCTATTTGAATTAGAGAGAATGAAGAAATAAATACTAAAAACAAAATTAAATAAAACTGAGACAAGACAAGCAGAAGAAAACTGAGTAAGGTAGAAACATTGGAAGAAAAGTTGCAAATAAGGAATAAAGTTCTGGAATATATAGGTCACTGAAAGTACAAATGGCAGGAAAATGAGCACTGTGGTAGTTTAAGATTATTTATGAATCACAAAAAGAAAGGCTGTGCTAGTAAACTAATCTATTCTTATGGGTGTGTTATCTTTGATTGTATTATATTCCAAGGACTGAAGTTTATTTGATTAAATCCTTTTAGGGCTTTTGATTCGACCACTTCAGGGGAGCATGACTCGGGTTGAGTCCCTGAGCCTTTATAAATGGACATCCACTCAAGAACACACAGAAAGAGAGAGAGCTCTATAGATATCAGAGGAGAGAACTTTGTCAAGTGACAAAAAAGAGAAGGCTCAAACAGCTAAAGCCTGGGGTGAGATGAGCCATTTCTCTGATAGCTTACAGTGGAGAGAACAGACAGAAATCAGAACGATCTTGCTTCAACACTGGGCAACTGAGTTTGGTGAGAAAGCAGCCTTGAGTTGGACTCTATAGGACCTTGTAATTGTAAGCTTTTGACCCAAATAAATACCCTTTATAAAAGCCAACAGATTTCTGGTACTTTGCATCAGTACCCCTTTGGCAGACTAATGTAAATACCATAATTAATAAATAATAAGTAAGGTAAATAAAATAATAACATAAAGTTAAAATAATAAAAAAAGGAATATTAAAGCTTCAAGAAATTGATGATAATCTGAAATGATATTGATAGACATAAGGAGGATATGAAAACTTGTTTAAAAGAACTCAGAAAGGAAGAATAAAATGAAGAAAAACAAAAATTAAGACTAATTTTAAAATAGAAGGGGGGTAGTAAACATAAGTACAGTTAAGGAAAGAAAAAAATGGAAAGGACAGATATGAAGAAAAATCAGTTAAAAATAAGAATGATGAAGAAAAATCAGTTTAAAATAAGAATGATAATTAAATTTGAGGGAAGCTGACAGATCTTAAAAATGCTAATCTATAATTTTCAAAATGTAAAGTCTTGACTCACAAAAATTTAAGATGAATACATCACAAAAAAGAATATACTATTTCATTTTTGGAAAGATCAGTAAAATGATAAGTCTGATTCAAAGAGCACTTAAGGAGCAAGGGTTTATAGAATTAATTAGAAAATGTAAAACAAAATAAATTTGTTTTCCTTTTTAATATTTGTAAAGATAATACATATACAGACAGGTCAAAGTATTAGAAGTTTAAAGCTTAATGAAATTTCATATCCTGCAAAAAATCCTGTAACAGGACCAAGATTAGGAAGCAAACATTGCCAACACTAATTTTCTTCTAGTCACTATCTTCCTTATAATGCTAACTCTTACTCTGAAGTAAAGATTAATTTTTGTAACAGGTAACTTTAAAATTAAGGTTATTTTAAATAAATGCATAAATACACCATTTACATGTGCCACTTATTTGAATTTTTAAAGATAGGTATACTGGGACAGCAACATATAGTATGGAAGATTACCAACACTTTAACGGCCCCCTCCTCCACTCTGCATCAAATACCTCACATTACCCACTCTTATGGCCACCACAGATGTTTTCTCCATTGTTATAATTTTGCTCTATCCAGAATGTGATCTAAGTGGAATCACAATGTATGTAACATTTTGAGTTTGGCTTATTCCACTCAGCATAATGCATTTGAGATTCATCTGTGTACTTGAATATATCAGGAGTTTGATCGTTTCTATTACTGAATTGAATTCCTTTGTACACAGGTATTTCGCTTAGCTTGCCCATTCACTAGTTGATGGACAGGGGGGATTGTGTCCAATGTTGGATTGTAAATATTTTCACACAGCTCTCTATGTGAACATTTTTGCTCTCATTTTCGGGGGGGGTGATGCATAATTAACAAAAAGTGAAATTCCTGAATCATGAGTAATTGGTTTCACTTCATTAGAAACTGTAGGATTGTTTCCTAAAGTGACTGCATCATTCATATTCTACAAATAACTGTTGAGAGTTAAAATTGCTCTGCATTCTTGTAAGTGCTTTGCATATTTGTTTACTATTATACACATTAATTGAGCCATTTTAACAGTTGTATGAGATCCTACTGGGCTTTAATTTTATTTCCCTATGGCAAGTGATACAGGGTATCTTTATATGGGCTTATATGTTATCTGTGTATGTTCTTTGGTGAAGTGTGTTCAAGTTTTTGCACATTTTTAATTGTTTTAAGTTCCTTTCATTTTAATATTATTAAGTTTGAGAGTTAGTGTATTATAGATACATACATTTTGTTAAATAGCTGTTTATCAAATATTTTTTCCTTATTGTGACTGGTTTGCTCATTCCCTCAACAGTGTCTTTCACAGAACAGATTTAATTATGATATAGTACAATGTATCTAGTTATCTCATATGGTTCATGAATTTTGTTTTTAATCAAAATAATGGGACTAGCCCATGGTCACACAGAAGCAGCTCTATCTTTACTTTAGAAGTTGTATAGCATTATGCTTCATATTAATTTGTCTAAATTCTATTGTGAGAGATGTTTTATATATCCTCCAAACGATGAGCTAATGTGTCCTTATTTTGGCAAAAAAATATTCAGTTTTGTCAGCACCATTTAAAAAAAAGGTTATAGTTCCCCCGTGTATATTCTTTAGCACATTTGTAAAAAATAAATTCATCAATTATGTGTGAATCTTTTTCTGAACTCTCTAATAGTTTGCATTTACCTAGGTATTTATCTTTCCAAAAATATCATATTCTGTTGATTAATTAGCATATTGGTACATCCTGATATCAGTTTGTGAATCTTCCAAATTTATTCTTCTATTTAAATTTGTTTTGGATAGCATATTCATATATTTCAAGTAAATTGGAGATTTGGCTTTGCTATTAATGAAAAAAATAGCTTAGTGTTACATTGAACCTATAGATCAATTTGGGGATGCTTTAATTAACTGATAGATGCTTCCTTTGGGCTGCTTATTAGGATCATATTTATTTATTTCTTCATTTTAATTCTGATTCCATGGCCAAAATAACTTATTTGCTAAGTTATAATAATCTGGGTTTGTTGCCTAACCTAAAAATATTTTTCAAAAAATTCTAAGAGTTTCCTATTAACATAGCCAAGTGTTTATTTATAGATTACTATATGGGATCCCCAAGACAAGTGAAGACAGTACAAAATACAAGATGTGTGACCTTGAACTCAGGCATCTAATGTTCTAATGTTATATCACATAGAATATTATTATCTATCTACTGGTGCCATCTTTGCTGCAAATATTTATAATTCATAAGTTTAAAATATTCATATTTCCTCCATGAAATTCTTAATGAACTTAAACTATCTTCTATAACATGTAGAAGTTTATCAATTAACAATTTATATGAGAATAGTAAATTTTACTAAACAATTATAAATTCTGGCATAGGTTATGCTTCTAAATAATTTCTTTACATAAATGTTTATCACTATATAATATAAACAGAATGATAATTTAGTATATACTGGTATCATAGGACAAGCATACATAGAACTTAAAGAGGAAATATTTAGCTTCTGGTTCAGGGGCCTATTCATTGCTCAATTCTTTGTTGAAAAAAACAACTCTATAATTCTATTTTGTTTTACATAAATTAAATAGAAGTCATACTTCACTTGCAAGCATCCTTCATGAAAATCCAAAATTTAATATGATAAAAATACTTTAATGTATCTCATATAAAAGCACTCTATAGTGACATTGCGTTCATTAAATTCAACTTGATATGCCTGAAAATTTTTGTCAATCTTAGTTATTCTTTGGTTAGGAAGCATGAAGTTAGATTTAATCAACTGTCATTCAGGGCAAAGCTAGGATTTAAAGATTTATTTATTATTTATACCCCCCCTCACACCTCATTGTTTTGCCCTCACTGTTTGGTCTCTGTGTGTTCTTCTGTATATGCCTTTCTTCTTTTTAGGTGGCACCGGGAACTGATCCTGAGACCTTCTGGAGTGGACAGAGGTGTGCAATCTCTTGCGCCACATCAGCTCCCTGGTCTGCTGTGTCTCTTATTGCCTCTCCTTTGTGTCTCTTTTTGTTGTGTCATCTAGCTGTGCCAGCTCTCCATGCAGGTTAGTGCTCCATGTGGGCCAGCTCTCTGCTCATGCCAGCTTACTGCATGGGCCAGCTTGCCTTTCACGAGGAGGCCCCGGGAATTGAACCCTGGACATCCTATATGGTAGATGGGAGCCCAATCTCCAGAGTCATATCTGCTTCCCTAAAGCTAGGATTTAATAAAGGGTTTTATTGGCTCTTAATTTACCAAAATTATCTTGTCTCAGAAATGCTAGTGATGTGAAGTTTAGAAATGTAATATTGGTGAAATGGTGTATATTACTCAAGATACGTTATGTAGTGGATTCTTTTAGTATATCACTTGACAATGTGTATAAGAGTATAGTAATTTTTATAAAACAAGTATAAATTCTGGCCTATGTTATGCTTTCATATTATTTCATTATGTACATATTTATGGAAGCTTTGAGAGAATTAATCAGGTAATATTGCCAGGAAGAAGAAACTGGATTTGAAAATTTTTATTATTAACTTAATGATACATTACTAATATGTTTCAGGTTAGAACGATGTCTGTGGGATTGAATTACTCTTCCAATCCTGTGACATATGATTTTCCACTGAGAATTCTTTTTACCAGAGGCCAAAGTGCATTCTTGTAATCATTTTTATCATGCAATTCCATGTTCCAGAAACATTTATTTGTATCCTATACAAAAAATTTCATCTTGCTGCTCTTCTGTCCCAGAAGATTGCATGTTTTCTCCTTGGGGTATCCCCTGTGAACTCAAAAAGATTTTGATAAACTGGTATAAAAATCAAACTGCAATATATACATAGCATTCATTAATTGTTGAGCAATCAATTTTCACAAGTAAAAGGAATATTTTGTCACTATCACAATATCTTTTAAACTGTAAGTCTTAATCTCAAACTAAAGTACATACTCTAAAATTTAAATTGGAGATAGTATTTTCCACTTAGGGTTGCATTAAAAATTGAACTGCATGCCTTCCAGGCAACATTGAAGGGCTCTGTAAATATTTAGTTCAATAAAGGTGATATTAGAAATTTGCTTTAATATTCTTGATTAAAGGTAATAATCAGAATAGGGATTATAAAAATAAAGGACTATATTTTAAAATTAGGGAGATTATTAACTTTCCATTGTTCATTGGGTATATGCCAATTTGAGATAATTTTTTTCTGAAAAAGGAATATAAATGTATTTTAAACTTATTTTAATAGTCAGATAATTGATCTAGAGTCCACTTTAGCTTTTTTTTTTTTTTAGCTTTAATTCCATGGTATATTTAAGATTGATTGCTTTAAAAAAAGAATTGCAGTATATAAGCATATTTTTTGTATTGTTACCATAGTACAAAATTCCAAAATTTTGGCATGTCACAATTAGATTGCAATATGATAGAATGAAAATAGCTTAGAGTGTGGAGTCAGCGAAATCTTTGCTTGAATCCTTGTTCTGCTACTGACTAACATTGTGGCTTTGGTCAAGTTAATGTCCAAAGGGCATTAGTTTTCTCATCTGCACTAAATTATGTAGTGTGCATTTTACTATGTACATTATAAAAGGTGTTGTACAAAAAATGCTAAGCGCTAGTAGCCCCTCAATAACATGTGGTAGCTGCTATCATAGCTTTCCTTCTTCATACCTTGGTGTTTGTATAACTGTGCTCATGGTCATCAGCTACTTTATCTTCTGACTATATGAGTTAAGGAAATGATTTTATTTGAGCCCTTCAGATTAATCTTTTTTTTTTTAAAGAATTCAGGTGGAGTGGGTGTAATTCCGTGGAGAAACACCTGCCTCACATATACTAGATCCGTGGTTTGATTCCCAGTACCTCTTAAGGGAAAGGATCCAGAGAATGATCAGTGGGTTGTCAGGCACCCGGCCTTAAGACAGGGGACTTATAGAATGAGATTTTGGGAACCGGTGTAGGTGTGTTTGAGCACATGCTTTCCATGTACAAGGTCCAGGATTCACTTCCCTGTACCTCCCCACCCTCACCCCCAAATTTTAGGTTCTATTTTTCTTTCTTTCTGTTTTCTATCTTTTCTTAAAGTGAATTCAGCTACACACAAACACAACTATTTAAATAGTAATTAAATATTAGTTAAAAGAACTACCTGTTTGAAGCAGATGGCTAGGCTACATACAATTATTTTCTATAATATATCCAGATCCTTAAAATGTTGCAGAGAATTTCTTTAGTGGGAACATATTAGTAGAAGATACACCTTCATTTGAAAGCCAAAATCTTCCTTTAAAAACAAGATCAGAGACACCAAGAGATGTCAGAATATTACATTGTCAGAAACATCTGGGCAATTTATGCGAAACATAGTATTGTTTTGTTGAGATGTTCTGAAACAGAATATGGTGATAGAAATGCATTTGTTGGTTCCTCATAAATACAATATTGTGCTTCATTGGGTTTAACCATAATATATTGATAATTTAGTATATATATAGTATAAAATGACAAAGATAAATATAACTTGAAGAAAAATTTAGCTTCTGGTTTTAAGTCAATTCATTGTTCAATGCATATTTTTTATTTATTTTGCTGTGCTTCTTGCTATCTTCCTAATTACTATTTTATCCTTGACCCTCTGCAGCAAATATTTTAAAATATATTCTATGAATACTTGTAAAAGATAGATAAGGGAGAGGTAAAAGAGAGAGAGAAAGAGGGAGAGAGAAAGAGGAGTGTGAGAGAATAGGTTGGGGAAGAGAGAAAGAAAAGAGAGAATTTTGGTAACAGATATAATTTTTGTATCACAAAAATATACTGATACATAATGATATTATTAATTGATAATTTTGAGCTATTCCAACTTCTTTAGAAATTATTATAAATTTTGTTATGTGTGTGTATGTGTTTAAGAAATATGAGTGAAGTCTGAATTTACTCAAAAATGGGAATTTAGTTTAATACTATATTTTCACTGTAGAATTATCTAAGGATCAATGAACTTTTTTTATTCTGTAACGTTATATTCACGAATCTATTTATTCTGTGCATTAAAAAATCAGTATGTGTCTTTTGGTGAAAATAAAGCTATGTGACTTTCTTCTCATTACAGTGATTTTAAGTAAGTTTGCTCAGTCTCATCTTGATATATGAACATCTCAAAATGACCATATCTTGAGGTATTTCATGTCATAAATATAAATAATTCATATGTTACTGAATGCAGCACGGCCTAATGCATGGCAACTGCTTCACTCCTATAAACTCTGGAAAATACAGTGGCCAATTAATTAAATATGGGTCAAATATTTTGATTCATGACATGGTGAACCAAAAACAAATGTTACAACACTGAAATCTCACTCTTATATATGGTGGCTACTGGATTTAATTGTATTCAATTACTAAGACTTTCAGGTAATATAGAGATGCCATTTTAGTATTGCTTTTTGTTTTGTTTTGTCATTCATTATTGGTTCTTCACACTCCACTGAATGAGAAGCAATCTTATGGCATAGGGGAAAATAGTGGAAATCAAACACTTTGTGATTTAATATCGTGATTTAATCCTTTTAGCAGCAGCTTTTAGGAACAGTTTTATTAGCGATTAGTAGATAATATTAAATTCACAGTCATTTTAGTGACTATAAGATATTAACAAAATGGTCATATACCTTATTCACAGAAATATGTTTTGAAATTCCAACCAAAGGCTTTGCTGGAATAGTGAGAATATAAATAAAGAAACACTGTCTATTGTCATTATGTTAAAAATTAAACAACAATAATAATAGTACAAGAAGCTGCAAAGTCCATAAATTGCAATTTGTTAATATGTATTTGAAGAAATGAAACTGGTGAACAGGTATTGTACCACATTTGATGGCCCACAAGGTGCACCTACCTCCAGAATACATTCTGCTGCTCTTTCATCACTGCTCCTGAAGGACTACTGGAAAGGGATCATTGTCAAGAATGAGTACAAAATGGTGTAGTGTGAAAAAAACCCTGTCAGACAAGTTAAAATGTAAGTTGAACTGATCCTTTTTAAAGCATTCTGTAAACATTTTAAATTAAATAATTTCCCCATTTTTTCTCATTTAAAGTTAGCAAAGTCTTGTGATTTGAATGTGACTACTCCCATTTATAATTATGATCATTAAGGAAAGATATTTCAGATATATTATACTATATTTAGGTTTAGCACTCAGGTGTGTAAATTCTATAATAACATTTTTGGATGTTAAAATCACAATATTCATTTGTCTTTGTGAATTTTAATATGATGCAAAAAAAATGAGTGGTAGAACACTTAACATAATTTAACTGGAAAAGAAACCACACAGGTTGACATTTTTTGAAGTGATTCTTTTAGGCAAAAAGTGTATGAAACAATTTCTCCTTTTTGTATATACAGAGAAGTGTGTTCTTTTGTGCTCAAGTTCTTTGTTATTGATTACCTCAACATTGCCTGGATATCATTTTCTTTTCCAAAAACAAACATGAAGTTATAATTGGGTAGACTTTCTTTAAAAGGGATATTGCCCTGTAGAACCATAAATATAAATTCAAATGTCAGGTTGTCATCAGATAGGGAGGCTTACAGCATTCAGTTGAAGAATGGGACTGAAGTCACCATGTTTATATTGATGGGCTTCACGAATGATTTTCAGCTGAAAGTCTCCCTGTTTTTCTTATTTCTAGCAATCTATCTTTTACTCTGATAGGAAATTTGGGACTGGTTTTATTGGTCACTAGGGATTCCTGGCTCCACAACCCCATGTACTATTTTCTGAGTGTGTTGTCATTCTTGGATGCCTGCTATTCTTCAGTTGTTACCCCCAAAATGTTGGTCAGTTTCCTGGCACTGGATAAGGTCATTTGATTTCTAGGATTTGCAACACAGATGCTTCTCCTTGTTACTTTGGGGACTACAGAGAGTTTTCTCTTGGCTGCAATGGCTTATGATCACTACGTAGCAATCTACAACCTACTTCTGTATTCAGTTAATATGCCACCCCGAGTCTATGTGCCTCTCATCATTGCTTCCTATGTTGGTGGCATTTTGCATGCTATTATACACACTGTAGCCACCTTTAGCCTATCATTCTGTGCATCCAATGAAATTAAACATGTGTTTTGTGACATCCTTCCACTTCTTGCTATTTCTTGTTCTGACACTCACACCAACAGGCTTCTACTCTCCTACTTTGTAGGCTCCATTGAGATAATTACTATACTGATAATCCTGATCTCCTATGCTTTCATTCTGTTGGACATTCTGAGGATGCATTCTGCCGAAGGGAGGTGAAAAGTCTTTTCCACGTGTGGCTCTCACCTAACTGAAGTGTCAGTTTATCATGGGACAATCCTCTTCATGTATGTGAGGCCAAGTTCCAGCAACAATTTGGACAATGATATGATCGTGTCTATATTTTGCACTCTTGTAATTCCAATTCTGAATCCCATCATCTACAGTTTGAGGAACAAAGATGTTAAAAGGGCAATGAAAAAATTGTTTGAGACAAATTGATCATAAGTAAAATGCATTTTTAGCATTAAGTAAGCTTAAAAAGTACACTGGGATTTAGCCCATGTCTATCTGATCCTAGAAACTAGGGAAGAAAATGGCTTGTTTTTAGTTAATATTGTCTATATATTCTGGAATACTTACAAAGAAAACAGTCAGCACTCCAATGCAGCATGTTATATATGTAGATAAATTGAGTCAGTGTTATGCCTATGCCTATGCCAGAACTGATCCATATTAAATATTCATTAATAAATATTGATATTATTATTCTTTGTGCAATTTGATTTTCAATAATTATAATTAGAGGGCATGTCCTCAAGATTGGATGGTTAATTACCTCACATTGTTTACACTAAATTCAGCTTTCATTATGAAGTTAATTCATCCTTTGGAATCCTTTGAAGGGCCTCCAGAAAGCTATTTATTTGCTTGCTGTGCACTCACACACTCAGATCCATTCTCTGGAGAAGCCTTTTTCAATGTTTGCATCATCACCATAAATTTTTATTCCATTATTACCTTCCAGTTGTCCCATCACAAGAATTGATTAGATACATACTGAAATTACCAAAATATATAGTAATGATAAGGTAATATTAATTGAGCATATAATTAATGATGTGAAAATATGAATAAAGGTAACGCATAAAAAAATTAAAACTAGGCACTATGTACAGATGTTGGAGGATCTTAAAAGCTAGACTGCAATCAGGGGTTCCTATGATGTTAGGTCCTTTTTTACATCCTATTGCTGCATGTATTGTCTACCGAGGATAAACAACCTTCCACTTATCATCATTCCTAAATTTACACTATGTCAAAATATCCCTGAAAAATGATCCTAAATCACCTCAACTCCTACCTACTTCTCCTTTAAATATTTTGTTTTGTTTATTTTTATTCAAGATTCATTTTTGATGAAATCTTAAGAGTGGAGCAGAAGTTTATTCTTCATTCAATGAAATTAACTGTTTTCCCAGCAAAGATATTTGTTCTATGACTATACCAATTCATTCTCATCAGAACAAAGTAATCAGAGTTAATTCTTAAATGTGTGTTTGTGATTCAATCAAAAATTTTTGGACCTCAGTTTTTAATCCTTTATGCATTTTGCTATTGATAGCAAAATGTCATTTAAATATATACTCAAATTTCCTCTTAAATCAAGAAAAGAATATTTTCAGAGACACAAAGCTGATTATAATGTGGAGAAGATGTAACATAAAGAAATTCAGCTTCTTGAAGCCACAGCATTACCAAATTTACTTTATTGACTATGATCTTATGAGATGGTTTTTCTGGAATAAAGGGAAAAAACTACTTCAAAAAATTTCTATATATCCCTCTCCTATAATAATTAAACATTTTGCACTGTAATTTTTAAGGCTTCTACTATTCAAATAAGGGTTTCAAATAGATATAGATAAGTGCATTTTCAATCAAGATGGTCCCCCGCTTTGATGGTTTAATTTTTCTTTCAAATTAACAAAATATAATCTTTACATGGGAAAGGAAAAGTTGAGCACTAGGAACAAGGATGAATTCACTTATGACTTAAGAAATGGCCAATTGTTCATACAACATATAAGCAAAATATAGATGTTAATGTAATTCCACAGTTTGTCTCCCTAAAAGTAGGATCTAAATGGTGAGACTAGTAGTCTCCCATGGTTTTTTCCTATTTAAAATAACATGAAATAAGGATTTATTTAACTCTCAAGTTAATAAATTTTCCTGTTCATATCTCAACTCAATTAACTTTTCAGCAACCATGAATTCATAAGTGATCCCCTATGGATCATTTGACAATGTCATTTAATATTTGTTATTGTGAATATTTGAATAAAATGTAGCTCAAACACTGCACTGATCGTGGTATCTGCATAAAGGCATTTTATTCTATTTTAAGTGCACATAATCGTATTCCCAGGGCATAGCATCATACCTGGAACAAATTATTCTGAAAATATATTTTGAATCAATTGTGAGTCACAGAATGAGAAATACTTAGTAGTAATTGTTAGCACATTTATGCAGCTTTGTATTTACTGACACTATATAAATACATTACATATGCTAAGTCACTTAGCCTCATAACAAGTCTAAGAAGTTGTTGCAGTATTACCTGTAATCACATTTGAAGAAACAGATGCACATCAGCTCTAAGGACTCTGCTAATGTTCACAGATCTCTTAAGAGTGATACCAGATTTCAAAACTAAACTTGACCTGTTTTTAACAACGTTAGTATATAGAATCAAACAACAGACTGATCTTTATCCTTTGCTGAAAACATTAACAGAACTCCAGAAAATGTCATATGAAGTAGTAAAGGGTGTAATACTGTCTGTGGTGGTAATATCTGTGGGAAAAGAATCTACATAAGCAGTACAATATTAGAAAATAAGTTTCCACTGCTTTTGAAAAATCATTAAAAAGTTTATGCATGTAGAATTCGCAGTTTTTGAGGCTAAGTGATCAATATAGAAGGCATTAAAAGGAGTAATAATAATATTATTATTATCTTTCCAACAGCCATGAATTCATAAATGTCCCTGTACCTATATAATAATAATAATTGTTATTATTAGAAGAAGTAGAAGTTGAAAGAAGAGGGAGAGGAAAATAAGATTGTAAAATAAATGGATGTAAGGTTTCTACACTGATTCTGAGGTTCCATTACATTTTCAAGGAACAATATTAGACACCTTGATAGCTACTGTACTGGAAAGTGTGGAATTATCCAGATAGTAGGTACATGCACTCACAGCAGTAAATGAGATTTAAAAAGAAATATAGAACTCCCACTACTAATTAGGATGTAGAAATCTGCAAAGAACATTTTATCAAGCTTGACAATTTTTAAAAGCCTATAATCTTAATTACTATACCTCTCCATAAACCCACCAGAAAGACGAGACTGGAAACAGCTAAGAAATAAAATATCACAGACAGATAAGCCTGTCAAAGGGTAGATGGGATAAATGAACTATATCACCTTTGGTGGAGGTGAGGGAAAGATGTAGCCACTGTACAAGCAAATAGGGAGACTATATAAAATGTTAACAAATTGTTAAAGCCAAGTGTGGCCTACAGTGCCAACTAGGAAAGCGATGAGCTCTAGAACCAAAGGGTTTGCATTCACTCTCATTATCTCTCTGCAGGTTTCTACCAAGTGTTCATGAGAAAAACTGGGACAAGCAAGGGAGAACTTCAGATAAGGTCCACTGGGGAAACCACAAAATACCTAATTATTCCTCTTCTTTTCTTACTAATTAAGGAACTGCTATTACTTTACCAGTTATAACTTTATTCTTACTTTAGTCTGTCTAATGATAGAAAAAATATATTGAGATACTCAGTTATGGAATAGTATCTGCTTTCTGATACTATCCAATTGAAGAGCAAAACTTGGCTTCCTTTTACTTTTTCCCTAATTGCCCAACTGGAGCCTACATGCTATAATAGTTTCTTTCAAAAATTCTCTTACTTAAAAACTACACATTTTCCCATGACATGTATTTTTCCTCATTGCAATGAGAAACAATTCCACACTGTTAAAGCACAGAGGTTTCTAGTGGTCTATGAATAAAGAGCATTAACAGTTACTGGATCAAAATATCTAATGGGATGGATAGACAACATCCACAGACACATGAGGAATTGCATTACAAGGATGGAATCTATAAGATAGAATCCAATGAGACATTGGAAATAGGTCTTTTACAAAGCACAACACACATAATATAATAAATAACAAAAAAATTACATAAGCAGTATCATCAATACAGTAGAGGAAATGAACATGATGGTAAGCCAATAGGAATTAACCAAACAGGAAAAAAAAAAAAACATTAAAGAAAAAAGTGTGTGGAAAAAACTATCTGAGAGTTGTGGTACAATATTAAACAGTTTATTACACATAAAGTTAGAGAACTACAACCAGAATAGAGGGAATGCATAAGACAAAAAATATTAAAGGTGAAAATGACCTAAACTTTTCAGAAAATTGGGAAAGACCTTAAACCTAATGTCCATGAGTTTTAAAGGACTCCAGGAAGGTTAAATTCAAATAACAAATCAAATTTTCAAATAAAACACCCTACACACTTTGCTCTCACCTCTGAACACCAACAAAAAGTTAAGCAGAAAATTATGAAGGCAGTCAGATGATAGTTCATATCACATATAAAAGAAAATCATGAGAATTACATCAAATGTCATCAAAAAAGATCCCAGCCAAAACAAAATGGAAAGACATGTTTAAAATACTGAAAGACAATAGCTGCTTTTGCAATATTCAATACACAATGAAACAGATTTCAAATATAAAAAAATATAAAAACATTTTCAGGAAAATAAGCACACACACAAATAGGAATAATTTATAGTGAAAAAACTTGTACTTCAATAATTTACCAGTGAGAAGTAATAAAATAATAGAAGGAAACTTGGGTTTAATCAAAGAGAAGAATAATGTAAAAATGTAAAGTTGAAGGTAAATATATCAAATATTGGATATTTAAAATTTTAATTGCTTTAAAAATAATTGACTAAATTAAAACTTGATTTTTGCATTGCAGGGCTTGAGACACATATAAAAATAGTGAAAATATTGGGAAAGATAAACTGTATCTCTAGTACTCAAAAACAAAGATACTTAGAGAAATCACTGTTTAAAGAAAACACAAAATTGTCAAACAAAGGATTAAAGAATAGATAACATTCTAGTTATCCACAAATATTGCTGTGGCTAGCCAGAAGTAACCCAAACGGCACTCTTGGGAGGACAGATGAACAAAGTTTTATTACGTGCGGGCCCAGAGGAGAGTCAAATCTCCAAAAATCTAAGCACTGTTTTCCAATTTTCATAAGCTTATATAGGTACAGTAAGCAGGCAAATTCCTGAGCAAGCAGCCAGGCAGGGTTACAAAGGCAGAGAAACAAGGTTAGCTTATCTTTCTAAAAGCAGAAGCAGAAGGGAGGAAAAGAGTCATTATCTGTATAGAGTTGTAAAGTTCTTTTCAAAGGGGCAGCCTGGGGTGCTTATCTTCCTGAAGTGGATTCCATGGAGAAAAGGAGAGTTTATTTTTTTAAATCTATGGATTTCTGCTGAGGGCAGGTTTAGGGTTCCAGCACTTCCCTCAGCAATATTAAAAGGAAAGTAATAAAAAGTTATAAACATCTTTTGTGTCAAATTTAATAATTTAGATGAAATGGAAAATTCCTTTACTATGATCACATCAGAAAAATGTATAACCTGAACAACCCTGTATCTATTCCAAAAATCAAATTTTTCCCTACAAAAGGTTCCACTTGACAAAAATGAAGGATTTCTTTTCACAATGTGCAAATATTACTTTTCCTTTATACTGAAATGGGGACAGAGTGCTAGATGAAACCCCTTAACCATGCAGAAAAGAAAAAAACGTCTTGGGAGTTAGTAGAGCAACAACATAGAAAAAGCCTGGGTTCTGAGATTACCTCATGGAAAAGAGCCACCCACAAACCCTAGTAATAGAAAGTCTACACTGATACATCCAAGTTTGATACTTTTCTCTTTGTTTAGAAAACTGCTTGTGAATATATTTCCAGCACAAGGACAACCTGTACCTGACTAAAGTATTTCTCTGCACAGCTCAATTGCGTGACCTGTTAAATCTTTCCTTCCTTTAAAGCGTTCATTCTTTCTGTAAATATTTGTATGTTTGATAAAACTTAGGTGGTATTGCCAAAGTCACACTGTTTTCTCTAGGCAGCTCTGGAATATATACCTATCAGAGACCCCTGCCAGCAATATATACCTATCAATGACCTCTGTTAATTTTGTTTTCTTTTTAATTAAAGCAATTATTCTATTTTTCTCTAATAAGAGTAATACATTTTTGTAGAAAAACAGTCATATTTTAGAATGGTGATGAAGCATGTGAACTCTGAAGTCAGACTGTGTGAGTTCCAATGTGAGCTTTGTCTTTCACCTGGTGACTGATCATGAACAATTTCTGTAATTTCTCTGTGTCCCAGTTTCATCATTTGTAAAATTTCTCTTCTAAAATACATTTTTTGAGATGCTGTTCTAGGTTCTGGGAATTTCATATTGATCAAATTAATTAAAAACCTGAGCTTTCATTGTGGAGGAAAACAGAGAAGAAACAAAGTCAGAAGCAAACATAGAGAATGTTAGATGGGCTAACTGCTTTGGAAAACAAATGTGGCACTGATGGGGATGGGGGAAGGTGAAATTTTAAATAAGGTGTTAGGGGATGATCTTATGAGGAAGAGAATGAGAAAAGACCCATGAAGTTATCTGAGCTTAAGGAAATTCAGACAGCATCAGAACTAATGTGTATAGGGAAATGTGAGGAGGACAGTGTGGCCACTCCAAAGTGAACATGAAAGACACAATAAAAAAGGGGAAATTAATAAGATTAAGGAGGAAGGGCAAAATCATTTGGGATATGGAGGTTTTTGTAAATGAAACAAATTTTACTTGTGGTGTGATGGGGAATCTTATAAAAAAATTTTTAAGTGACATGAGTCAACTTACTGTTTTATTAGTATTACTCAAGTTCCTACATTAGGATTAGGCTCAAGGGGAAAAAGGCAGAAAAGAGGGAAACAATCTAGACTCCTTCATCAAAAGTTTAAAGAGTGGGATGATGATTCTTCAGCTAGGATGATGGCAGAGGAGATGTGGAGGGATTTTTATCCTCTCAAAATATGTTCTGTATATAGAGTCCATACAATACACTGATGGACCAGATGTAAGGTGTGTGACATAGAGAAAACACAAGGATGACTATTAAGTATTTGCCTGCTAAAGTAGGAGAATGACTTTCTACTAATTGAGATTAATTCTATGTATTCCAAGCACCTATTTGAGTGTTACTTTGCAAAAATAAACTAGGTTAATTATAGACCGTAAAATCTCTGAGTATTGTCCTGCACTCAGCAGGTGCCCAGAAAATATAATTTATATTTGCCATTATTATATAAAACCAATCATTTTTCAAAAATACTATTGTTCACGTTTTCTCATACCTATTCCATTCTTTTTTTTCTTCATCATTATTTATTTACACAGTTAAACTTTTCCAGTACGTAGAACTGTGACATAGCACCATAATTGAAAGGATTTCAAAATCTTGAAATTTTGGGTTTTATACATATTACTAGAATAAAAAAGTAAGAGTGTACAACAAAAGCATTGAACCCTAATGTAAACCATGGACAGTAATTCATTGCAAAATTACAATAATGTTACTCCATGAATTACCACTAATTACCACATTACATAGGGTATTAATAATGGGATTTATTGGAGCTATGCAGTTTATGAATGATTTTTCACTAAATCCTCAACATCTCTAATAAAAATAAATATACAAATACATAAATAAATAAGCAAGAAGGTCTGGTGACTTTTGAGCAAAAGAATTACCTCAGACTACATTTTACATAAAGTATGATATGCAGTGATGTACATAAGAATAAGGGGGAATATGCAAATAGTCCATGTTTTTATATCGCTTAAAGTTTTATGACATTTATTAACAGCATAATTGTTTATTAGAATATATTATAAGAGGGAAGGGTATTCTTGATTTAGTTAAAAATTAAGTATTTCCTGAAATTATTATTGTGTGAAAAATTATAGAATCTGCTGAACATCATTGCCAAAACATGTCAACAGATACATTTCTTAAATCAACGATATGTACATAAATGAAAGCAAATACAGTGCAGTTCATGAAAGGAACCAAAAATATAGAGCCAGAAATATAAAAATTGACATGATGAATGTAAAAGATGAGAGATTAGCTTAAAAAGTATATTATTAAAAAATAAATGCTGATTTAGAGGATTGTGGGAAGATGGTAACGGACTAAAATGCAGAGATAAATGCTTTCACACAAAAAAATAAAAAATAGAGAAAAAGCCAAATGCTGTCTGAGGAACCTGCTTTGGCAATCAGCAGATGAGGACAGTGCTACACAACTCCCAGGAAAGTAAAGGACAGAAAGCTGAACAGGCAGAAAAACAAGCAAGAATTACCAAGCTATGTAGTGGCAGGGAAGAGCTCCCCTCTCCCACTCCCAAAATACTAAGTTGGTGTAAAACCCCTCGCTCACTGAAGCCTACTGAGAAGGGAACAGACATCTTCCTTCCTGTTAGCTGTTCTAAGGGAAAAGGGAAAGGAAGTTGGGGGGCTTTTCTTTAGGAATTCAACCTGCAGAGCTTGCTTTGAATCTCCAGTCTGGAGATTCAACACATGAACACAAGAAAGCCAAGACTGAAACACCTCCTTGGAAAGGTGCGCTGATGAATGCCATCTGTTGATGGGTCTGGAAATTGCATGGGCAAAATCTGTTCTTGGCGTTCTCTGTATTCAACCCCTGGGAGAAAATCTGTGCCCCACTAGTGAGTCTCTGGCCTGATTTTGATAACTGAAGCTGGGCAATTTTAAAGACTTAGGATAAGTTGAATCAAATATCAAAAAAGAGCTGTGGGGAAAAAAAAAACAATAAACAACAGAGAGAAATTGGCCATCAAAGTAAATGCACCAACATATTGAGATGCCTAGGCATGAGCAAGAATTACAAGCCATACTAGGAATCAGGAAGAGGTGGCCCAGCCAAATGAACTAACCAAATATCCTGAAGAGATACAGGATTTAAGACAATTCATCAGTGATAACCACACAACTATACTAAACCCTTCAAAAAATTTAAAGAAAATATGACAAAAGAAATAAAAGCTATAAAGAAGATACTGAGTGAGCATAAAGAACAATTTGAAAGCCTTCAAAGAAAAGTAACAGATCTTATGGGAATGAAAGACACAATCGATGAGATTAAAATTAGATTAGAGCCACATAGAAGCAGATTCTGAATTGCTTTAAGACAGAATTAGTGATTTAGAAGTCACAACATCTGAACTGGAAAAGACAGGAGATCAGAAAGAGAAGAGAATAGAAAAAATGGAACAGGGTCACAGGGAATTGAATGAAAATGTGAAATGTACAAACAATGTGTTGTCGGTATCCTAGGAGAAGAGAATCGAAAAAGGACAGAAAGAATATCTGAGGAAATAATGATTGAAAAATTCCCAACCCTTATGAGAGACATAAATATGAGTATCCAAGAAGGACAATGTACCCTATTGTATGGGTATGGCAGTGGTTGAAAAAGAAAGTCTAAGGCTATGTATATTATTATAAGGAAAGCAAAAACTGTAACACTGGACTGTATAAGATAGTAAAACTCCATGTAAAACACAAATATGGGTAATATTGCATATATGATGGTTTTTATAAATATGAATACAAATATATTATAGAGAAGGAAAAAGAATAGCAACTATGTATGGCAGGTGATGCATAGAGAGATTTAAGGTGATGAGTTTTGTTTGTCTGTTTCTTGGTTATTATTATTTTTGGATTAATGAAAGTGCTCTGGGAGTGATTGGGGTGATGAAGGCACATACATGATTGCATAAAATACCATTGATTGTACTCTTTGGATGAATTTATGTTTTTTTAATATGTATCAATAAAATAGAAAAAAATTAATTGTATTCAATTAGGATAAAAATTCAGAAACCAAAATTTTAAAAAAATACGTGCTTATTAAAGACATATCTGGTGGGAAGCGGCAAGATGGTGGCAGTTTAGGAGGGAATTTGCTGACTCGCTCTCTGAGGATGGCTGATTGGGGACAGGGTCCTGCCCAGGGGGTCTGTGCTGGGGGAGCACAGCAAGAATCTTGGAGACATTGATCTGGAGGGAGCTGGAGGCCAGGTGGATTGCTCAGGAAGGATTAGTGAGTTATTCCCCTGCCTGTGGTGTTTGACACAGATGGCTGAGCCCCTCCCTCAGGGAAAAAGGCTGGTTTGAGCCGCCACTCCTGCCGGCAACCCAGTGAGAGGGAGCATTCTCCAAGAGTGGGGGGGTTATGGTCGAGGGTCTAGAGGGGTTTCCTTTCTGTGGATTTGGCTGCCTGGAACCCCTTGCAGCTTTGGGGAACAACATAGCTGGCTTGAAGCAGCACCAGGCTGAGAGGAGTGGCAAATCTGCTGAGGAAGGTTGATTTACTTAGCTGCCCAGGGATATGCCCCAACTCCCACCAGAAACCCACTGAGATGAAGCATTCTCCGAGAGAGGGAAGGCTTGAACGGAGGGTGGAAAGGGGTTTTGTTTCAGTGGAATTAGCTGCCTGGACCCCCTCATAGCTTTGGGGAGCAGATAAGTTGGCTTGAAGCAGTGCCAGGCTGAGGGGAGGGGTGAATCTACTGAGGAAGCCTGATTTACCCAACAGCCCAGTCATGCTGAGGCTTGGCTCCAGAGGGGGTAGAGTCAGCCAATTTTATCATTCTGCAATGACAAGCATAAGAACTTCAGCTACCCTGGGGAGGCCAGGAATTGGGAAGTGCTTGATTAGTTTCCACGAGACTATTTAGGGTCACCTCAGTGAAGGGGGTGGTCTAGAAGAGGACTTCTTTTCAGTCCCTTATTTTGCCAAAAAAAAAAAAAGGAGTCACTTTAAAAAATAAAAGAAGAAAAATTTTTAACTTAGTTCAATTGCTAAAATCTGCCTCAAAACCTGCAGATAGATCCTTGCAGGGCAATTGATTGATGAACACAAGCAGGCTGAGAGGTTCCACAAGGGCCCAAGAAGGAACACTGTTCTTTCTTAGCTTTGTTTGCCTGCTTGCTTGTGTGGTTGTTTGGTTTTTCTTTGTTTATTTGTTGTCTCTTGCTTTTCTTTCCTCTTTCCTAACCCCCTTCTTTTTTCTTTTATATTTATTTTTTATTTTTTTATAGCTTGTCTCTTCTTTCTGTGCTTCTTCTTCCATGATTTCCCATTCTCTGTCTTTATTGATTTTGTCTCCCAATGCTATATCTTTTCCTTCCTTCATCTTTCTGCCTTCTGCTTTCTGTTGTGGTTTTTACATACCACCTTTTTTCATTAAACCACAACTTAAGAGTGTCAATTTCCCTTCTATCTATTCTGTTTTCTTCTTTTTATTATTATTATTAACTTTTTCCTTTCAGCCCTTTCTTAATTCTTTTTCTCTCTCCTCATCATTCTAGCCTTCTAAATCATTATATATATTTTCTTCTATTTGCTTTCCCAGTCCATTGTAGGTACTACACTTTTTTCCCTATTACTCTACACTGCCAACATGAGTTAAATATTCATTTTACTAAGTATTATATGGCCCCTCTTCTAACTTTTATCAATATTACTATTATCCTTCTTCATTCTCACATCTTTCAAATCCTCTGGCCCTAATCTTTTGCCTTTAAGTGAACATAGAATGAAGGAAGGAAATAAAATTAGAAGAAAAAAGTCTCAAAGTGAAAACTTAAAACACACAGAGAACCATCAGGTAAATAACACTGTAGAGCAGAGAGAGAAGCTAATAAACTCAGTAAACCCATCAAGATAAAATGATGACTAGAGAGCAACAAAAAATTACAAACCACATGGAGAAACAGGAATACATGGACCAGTCCAATGAGCAAAATAAAAGCCAGGAAGAGATGCAAAACATCAAACAACTAATCAAAGATTTCCAAACAAATATCATGGACCAACCTAATGAAGTGAAAGAAGAGATTAAGGATATTAAGAAGACACTGGGAGAACATACTGAAGAAATTGTAAACATACATAAAAAGATAAAGGATAAGATGGTGATCAATGGCACAATCCAAGAAATGAAAAAGACACTGGATTCACATAACAGCAGATTTGAACAGGAAGAAGAAAAATTAGTGACGTGGAATACAGTACATCTGAAATCAAACAGATGGTAGATCAGATAGATAAAAATATAGAAAAAATCCAGCAGGGACTCAGGGATTTAACCAACAGCACAAAATGCACAAACGTAAGCATTATAGGCATCCCAGAAGGAGAAGAGAAGGGAAAGGGAACATAAGGAGTGCTAAAGGAAATAATGGCTGAAAACTTCCCAACTCTATTGAGAGAGATGGATGTACAAGTCCAGGAAGCACAGCGCACCCCAAAGAGTATAAATCCCAACAGGCTAACTCCAAGACATATACTTATCAAAATGTCCAATGCTCAAGACAAAAAGCAAATATTCAAGGCAGCAAGAGAAAAGAGAACCATGACATACAAGGGAAGCACAATAAGATTAAGTGCTGGTTTCTCATCTGAAACTATGGAGGCAAGAAGACAGTGGTATAACATAGTGAAAGTACTATAAGAAAAAACTTCGAGCCATGAATTCTCTATCCAGCAAAACTGGCATTCAAAAATGATGCAGAATTCAAAATATTCACAGATAAGCAGAAATTAAGAGAGTATGACAATAAGAAAATGCACTTCAAGAAATGCAAAAGGAGGTTCTACAAGTTGAAAGGAAAAAACAAGGGAGAGAAAGTTGGAGGAGAGTGTAAAAACAACCAAAAAGACAAAAAGAGAAATAAAAACGACATATGATATATATTAACCCAAGGAAAATATGGCTGAAGTAAGAAATTCATTGTGAGTAATAACACTGAATGTTAATGCATTAAATTCACCACTCAAGAGACATAGATTGGCAGAATGGATAAGGAAATAGGATCCATCTATATGCTGTCTACAAGGAACCCACCTTCGACCCAGAGATTCAAAGAGGCTCAAAGTGAATGGCTGGAAAACAATTTTACAAGCAAACAATAGCCAAAAAAGGGCAGGAGTACCTATCCTAATATCAAACAAAATAGACTTTAAATGCAAAACTATTGTAAGAGACAAAGATGGACACTATATTCTAGGAAAAGTGGTAATCTCTCAAGAAAAGAGAATAATCATTAGCATTTATGCACCTAATCGGGGTGCCTCAAAATACATGAGGCAAACTCTGGATAAACTAAGTGGAGAAATAAATGACTCTACAATTAAAGTGGGCAACTTTAATACACCATTATCAACATTAGAACATTTAGACAGAGAATCAACAAAGAAACAAAGATTCTGAACAATACATTAGAGGACCTGCACCTAATAGACATATACAGAACACTACACCCAAATATAGCAGGATTTACATCCTTGTCAAGTGCACATGGATCATACTCCAAGATAGAACACATGCTAGGCTACAGAACAACTCTCAATGAATTCAGAAAGACTGGGATTATACAAAGTAATTTCTCTGACCACAGGGAATGAACCTGGAAATCACTAAGGGCCAGAGAAACATATTAGGCACAAAGAAATGGAAGTTAAACAACACACTCGGACAAACAGTGGGTCAAGGAAGAAATCCAAAATAATTAATTAACTTTCTTGAAACTTATGAAAATGATAACACAACATATCAAAACCTACAGGATGCAGCCAAAGCTGTCCTGAAAGGGAAGTTCATAGCCATAAATACATATATTTAAAAAGAAGAGAGAGCTAAAATTGAAGACTTAACTGCACACTTGGAGTAATTGGTAAAACCAAAACAAACAAAATCTAAAGGAAATAGAAAGAAGGAAATAACAAAGATTAGAGCAGAGCTAAATGAAATACAGAATTAGAAAGCACTAAAAAAAAAAATAAACAAAACCAAAAGCTGGTTCTTTGAGAAGATCAATAAAATTGACAAACCCTTAGCCAGACTAACAAAGAAAAAGAGAGAACAGATGCAAGTACACAAAACAAGGATTGAGAAAAGGAATATCACTACTGACCCCACACAAATAGAGTATCATAAGAGGATACTTTGAAAAATTATATGCCAAAAAGAATGGTAAGTTAGAGGAAATGGACAAATTTCTAGAAACTCACAGCCTACATTGACGAAAGAAGAAATTGATGAACTCAACAGTCCAATTACAAGTAAAGAGATTGACTCATTCATCAAAAACCTCCCAAACAAGAAGAGCCCAGGAGCAGATGGCTTCACAGTTGAATTCTACCAAACATTCAGGAAAGAGTTAACACCAATCCTGTTTAAGCTCTTCCAAACAATAGAAGTAGAAGGAATATTGCCTAGCCCACTCTATGATGCCAACATTTCCCTAATACCAAAGCCAAAGATACCACAAGAAAGGAAAATTACAGACCAATTTCTCCAATGAACCTAGATGCTAAAATCTTCAACAAAATACTTGCTAAATGCATTCAACAACATATCAAAAGATTTATACCCCAAGACCAAGTGGGTTTTATCCCAGGTATGCAAGGATGGTTTAATATAAGAAAATAAATTGATGTAATTCACCACATAAACAGACTGAAAGAAAAAAATCACATGATCATGTCTATAGATGCAGAAAAAGCATTCGACAAAATGCAGCACTCTTTCCTGGTAAAAACACTGCAAAAGATAGGAATAGATGGAACCTTTCTGAACATGATTAAGTGTATATAGGAAAAACCAAAAACTAACATCATCTTCAAAGGTGAAATTCTAAAAGCCTTCCCTCTGAGATCAGGAACAAGACAAGGATGCCCACTACCAGCACTCCAATTTAACATTGTCTTACAAGTACTTGCTGGAGTACTGAGGCAAGAAAAAATATAAAAGGCATCCTAATGGGAAAAGAAGAAGTAAAAATTTCATTATTTGCAGATGACATGATCCTATACGAAGAAAGCCCTGAGGAACCTTCATTAAAGCTTCTTATATTTATAAAGGAGTTCAGTAATTTCGCAGGCTATAAGATCAATGCTCAAAAATCAGTAACATTTCTTTACACCAATAATGAGCAATATGAGGAGGAAATCAAGAAAAAAATACCATTTACAATATTAGCTAAAAGAATCAAATACCTAGGAATAAATTTAACTAAAGATGCAAAGGAGTTATATACAGAAAACTATACAACACTGTTAAAGTATATCAAAGAAGACTTAAATAAATAGAAGAATATTCCCTGTTCATGGATAGGAAGATTAAACATCATCAAGATGTCTATCCTACCCAAACTAATCTACAGATTTAATGCAATCCCAATAAAAATCAACACTGTATTTTTTAAGGAAGTGGAAAAACTAACTATGAAATATATTTGGAAAGGTAAGAGGCCCCGAATAACCAAAGACATAATGAAAAAGAAAAATGAAGTTGTAGGTATCACACTACTTGACTTTAAAACATACTACAAAACTACATTGTTCAAAACTGCATGGTATTGGCACAAGGATAGAACTACTGACTAATGGAACCAAATTGAGAGTTCTGATATAAATCCTCGCATATACAGTCATCTGATATTCGACAAGGTCACCAAGCCCACTCAGTTGGGAGAGAATGGCCTCTTCAACAAGTGGTGCTTGGTGAACTGGATATCCATATCCAAAAGAATGAGAGAGGAAGACCATCTCATACTTTATACAAAAATCAACTCAAAATGGATCAAAGATCTAAATATAAGAGCCAAAAGCATAAAAACCTTGTAAGATAATGTAGGGAACCATCTACGGGACCTCGTAATAGGAAATGGTTTCATGAACTTCACACCCAAAGCACAAACAGCAAAAGAAAAAATAGATAAATGGGATCTCCTCAAAATTAAAAACTTTTTCACCTCAAAGGATGTTATTAAGAAAATAAAAAGGTAGACTATCGAATAGGAGAAAATATTTGGCAACCATATATCTGATAGGAGCCTAATATCGTGCATATATAAAGATATCCTACACCTTGAAAATAAAAAGACAAACAACCCATTAAAAAATGGGCAAGTGACCTGAAAAGACACTTCTCCAAGGAAGAAATTTAAATGGCTAAAAAACACATGAAAAAATCCTCAACATAGCTGGCTATTAGGGAAATGTTAATCAAAACTACAATGGGATACCATCTTACACCCATAAGAATGGCAGCTATTAAAAAAACAGCAGACTATAAGTGTTGCATAGGATGTGAAGGAATAAGAACACTTATCCGCTGCTGGTCAGATTGTGGAATGATACAGCCACTGTTGAGGACAGTTTGGTGGTTCCTCAGAAAACTAACAATAGATCTTCCATATGATTCAGCGATACCACTGCTGGGTATATACCCAGAAGAATTGAAAGCAAAGACAGGAACAGATATGCACACCAATGTTCATAGCGGCATTGTTCACTATTGCCAAAAGTTGGAATCAGCCCCGGTGCCCATCAGCTGATGAATGGGTAAACAAAATGTGGCATATACATACAATGGAATATTATTCAGCTGTAAGAAGGAATAAAGTGTTAATACATGGAATAATATGGATGAATCTTGAAAACCTTATGTTGAGTGAAGAAAGCCAGGCATTGAAGGATGAACAGTACATGACCTCACTGATTAGAATTAGGAAAGTGAGCAGTCTCTGAGATCCATTGTCTGAAAGACAGGTTAACAAGAGAGAGAAAGGGAAGAGAAAGATGTGACCCATCCCCCATACGGGCATAATCTATGGTAAAGGGATAGAGTTTTGTTGCATATTGAAGGATAGGACCGGTGGGTAGTGATATTACTGGGTATGGTGGTGCAGGGTTGACACGTGGGTAGATTAGGAAAGGCGGGTTAGAATACCCAGAATACTGGGGTGAGAGATGGGAGAGGGACCAAGTGAAGATGGGATTTGTGGATATGAGATTGAAAATGCAGGAGTGGGAATGCTTTTATGGCAAAATGACAAGGTAGTGTCACTGATTTAAGGTGTAGGTTGGGGTGATTCAGGATGGGGCACATCTGGAGTAGGCTTCTGGGGAGTATGTGAGTGTTCATCCTGTCATAATGTGTTGTGTCAGGGAGTGGAAACCCACATGGTGAGTGGGAAGGAGATGGATTCCCATCTTTGGGAGGACCAATTCACCCAGAAATACACAAGTGGTATCTCTTATGAGCAAGGGTGGATCCTAATAGGAGAGCACAATCAGTGTGTTAAGACCTTTTGTTGCATATAACTATGAATCTTGTCATCCAATGAGACAAGACAGGGGGTTGTCATGTGCCCCAAGGGGATGGGAAGGAAGTAACAAAAGATCAAGCAGGGGGTATTTACTGGTCAGGGGAAATATTTTTCATTACCTTACAGTGATGGACACATGACATGGTACATATCATTAAAAATTATTAAACTGTATCATCTAAATTGTAAACTATACTGTAAACCATTGGCAATGTTTGGTAAGCATATTTCACTATCCGTAAAACAGTTATAACAATGCTACCATGCATATACAAAAACATTTTAATATGGGGTGAGGAAAGGGGGAGGAGGTTGGGTATATGAGAGTCTCTAGTATTCTGTGTTTGACTTTGCTGTGACCTAGAACTTCTTTGAAAATTAAATGAAAATTTGGGAGACACTGGGGAGTGACAGGTGGCAGGTGTCACAGTACAGACTGGACACCTGATAATGCAGTGATAAAAGGAAAAATTCTTTAAAAATTTCTTTTAAAGTTTTTGTTTTTTCCCATTTTTTGTATATCCCAATCCTCTAATTTTATTTTATTTTATTTTTAGTGTTTTTTAAGTTTCCATATATTTTATCTCTCATATTTAAACTTTTCTTTATTATTTCATTTTCCTATTAATTGTATTTGGCTATTATATGGGCTTCATCTTCAAGGATGGTTTGGATCACAGAAGAGTTACAATGGGGACAGGAGAGGATCAGTGGTGGGGGGTGTCTGGGATGGGGGTTTCATGGGAGTAAGTTAACCTGAATATACATGAAAGATATATAAAATTGTTCAAAGGATTAAAGGGTAGGGTATGGTCACAATGGCTGGAAAATCACTCAATAAATGAGAGAATACTGAATTCCCAGCCTGGAGAGCTCTGCCACATTCTCCTAGGGAGCAGCAACAGTCCCCCAAGTGCAGGGACAGTGTCTGGCAAAAGAGGATGGCCCACTGATGGGTTCTTTTTTTTGATGACTAGCCTTATGAGGGTTTGCTCTTGTAATTGAAATTTATCCTACTGTTTTGGGGTGCCTAAGGGCTGCCACCTGAGAGCCTCCTTGTTGTTCAAATGTGGCCTCTCTCTAAGCCAAACCCAACATAGGAATACATTACCTTTCCCCAGGCATGGGACATGACTCCCGGGGATCAGCCACCCTGGCAATGAGGGATTAATTACAAGTGCCAACTGGCAATAGCACTGGAAAAATACCTTATAAAAGGGGGAAAGGGTAAAGACAAGTGAATTTATATGGCTAAGAGACTTCAAAGAGAGTCGGCAGGTCATCCCGGAGGTAATGCTTATGCACACCTCAGTAGGATCTCATAGAACACCAAAGTGTATATCACCCCATACAGAGGGATTCCTGAGGGCTCTGGAGACACCCCGGTCCTTTATAAGGTGGGATAGCTCTAGAGATTGATGCCTTATCAGTGGGCTATACTTTGGAATCTGTATGCCTAAGAGTGACAGAGTTGGACTCAAATAAGTCCACCCTGCACATGGTCCATCAGTCCCCTCTGTTCAAACCTACACTTGGTGCTAGAGTTTTTAGGTGTACTTCCAGAGACTAAAGCCTTTGTCCTGCCCATGTGTCAGCTGTGCCTGGAATCTCGGTGGAGCTGCAACTCCTACTCTACAGCTCAGTGGATTCTGCTGGGAAACCCGGCAGGGAGATCATGATGGATGGCGCCCATCCCACGGAATGGAGAGGGTCTGCAGCTGCAGGCAAGACAATCCCATCCATCTTATCCATGGGATATAGGCCCCCTCTTAATTGGGCGGAGTGGACATCACCTTCCCAGACTCCTCAGGATTGGGGGAAGGGCTGTGGACTGGAGTGGACATACTGGTATTCTGTTGTATACATATTGTGATTCAAGCAGTGGAAGAAATTACAACATTGCTGTGGAGACAGTGACCACTGGATGCTTTTGGGGCAGTAAGAGCGAAAAGCAGTTGTAATACGGGGGCTTTTTTGTGACTTGGGAGTTGTCCTGAGTGACGTTGCTGTGACAGATATAGATCATTTTACATCAGCATATAACATGCAGAACTGTGTGGGAGAGAGTGTAGTCTATAATGTGAACTATGGCTTATGCTTAGTGGTAAAGTCTCAGGATGTGTATATCCATTGCAGGTAATGTGCCACACCAATGAAAGATGTTTATGTAGGAGGTTATGGGAGGTTTGTGATGTGGGGATCATGGGAATCCCTGTAATATTTGTGTGACATTTATGTAATCTAAGCATCTTTTAAAATATAAAATAAATAAATAAGTAAACAAACAAACAAAAAAGACCTCAAATATATAAGTTCAGGAGCTTAACTATCTATCTTCATGCCGTTATATTTCCTTTTTGTGTACCTGATAACCATTTGAAAACTTTCTCATTCTGTGTGTGTCAAGATGTGTCAGTAGTTAGTATGTGTTTAATTTCAATGTGATTTAAAAATTATTTCCTTTCTCTTCATTTTACGGTTTTGTAGTATTTAAAATGTAATAAATTATTCAAATTCTTGTATAATTTGTCATAAAAACTTTAATAGAGGAAAGTTGTAAAGGTAAGAATGGATAATGCATCCAAATACTGTGACATGTATTAAATTTTAGTGTGATAGTTTGCTAAAATTTCTGCTGAAACTTTCATCTATAACCCTGGAACTGCAGTTTTACTTTGCTAATCAGTGTACTTTGAAGAATGTTTTATTCATTTTACAAGTATTTGATTTGTTAATTTAAACTTTTACAATATTTATTAGATCTATTTTTCCCATTCATGTGACTTTATTCTTTTAATTAATACTAAGATTTTCTTTGTACAATTGTATTTGGTTACTTTCCTAAATGATTTTTCAATGATTAAAATAATGTTAAACATCTGTTTTATGGTTAAAATGTTTAACAACTTTTCACCAGATCATTGCTGGTCTTTAATTAATTCAAATAATTAAAATATGCTTTATTTTCCTCAACATCCTGAATTTTATGCTAATATTAACTTATAAATATTATCATATAAAATATTGTAATATAATTTATTTGTGTTCTAACCTCTGTGTAATTTAGAATCTATATTTCTTGCAATTCTTTTTCCTGTTTGCAATTAGAGATGTCTTTGATAAGCATTTTCATTTTAATAATATATTCTTTTACTAATCTGTCATCTTGTACATGCATTATCACTTTTCTTATATTTATAACTCTTTACATTTTATGGTCATTTTTATGAACAGAGCCAGCCTTGCTTTCATTTATGTACATTTTTATGGTTCAGAAAATATATGCTGTTTCTTGGTGATGGCAATGGTGTTCAAAAGATGCTTTAATTTTCAGATAATAATAAGTCCCAGGATGCTTAAGCTTTAATTAAATACAAACTACCGTGTCATCTCATAATATATTTTAGAAAGCATCTATGATGTTGTTAAATAAATATAATGTAAATTTTGGATAATATGAAAACAATAGACTATTGCATTGTCTCTATTTTATCCCCTTATCAGTGCAATTTGTATTTTATGTAAGACTTGGTCTAAAGTATTTTGTTTATGGGGGTATGTCAATATTATATGTATTGTAAATGTTGAGCTCTTTAAATAATGATAAATAAAATAAGAGTGGAATAGAAAGTAAAAATAAAGACATACGTCATTTCAAACAATTCGAAGAGTAATTGAAATAAATATAGATTCTAGACAATATAGATTTAAAAAAATTAAATCATAATGAAATCATTTACATGACATTAATATACTAAATCAAAATTTTCACAAAAATTAAGATTGTAAGGGAAAATAATGTAGTTTTAATTGTGTGAATGATTTAATTCACAATGTTGAACTAATGAAAAATAGTTAAACATTATCAGACTTAAAACAGAGTTGGAACTTTATTACAATCAAATACTTGGAAAATAGGGAAATTATTTTTTATATAAATTTTGAATAGTAAAGAAAATTAAAACTAAAATCCCAGGTTTTATAGAGGAATTTTTTAAAGGAAATTTTATCAAATTACCTGATGAAAATTTATAAGATGCCAAAAAATTGGATTAATTAAGAATATCTTAGCTTTACAAATTTTCTTTATTAAAAATTTTAAAACAAATGAGTCAAACCTTAATTTGAGAAGTAATTTTTGTGAATAACATAACATAACAAACTTGTAGAAATCAGCAGAAAAGCACTGATAGTTTGAAATCATACTGAATTTAAACAGAGAAATAATAATTATTGAAACTGGTTCACACATCACAGAATGGTAGGGTTTCCAAATGGTTAGCAGTTAGAAACATAACAGATAGTACTGCATGCAGATTTTTATCATGATGGATTTATAAAACTTCACATAATAAAACTTTGCAAGATAATGTTGACCTCACCCATGTACCAAGAAAGCATTTATCTCCCAATTTTAGATGACTAAGTAATTATCAAGTATTATACTGATAATTGTTAAATGAAAACAGCAAAAATGAAAAATTTGTAAGATGTATGTAATATAAACATACTCGTACATAAGTATTAGTATAGAAGAGCATAAGAACACTATAAAAATGGTTAAGATATTTTTATATTCTTTAATATTTTAAAATATTTTCAAAATTTTCCTCAATGTTCATATGTTTTTTTCTACAAATAAATTTCATCAAAATATATTACTTTGATTTAATACCAAATGTTTGAAGTGCTGTTTTCCCTGTTTAGCTACTTGTTTATCAGTAAGATTTAACAAAAGGATTTATGAAACATGAGTGAATACATTCAAAACAAAATGCATTCTTTATTCCAAATTTTGAAAAAGTGTAATTTTTGTGATAATGGCTATTATTTATCAGTATTGCATTAAATTTATCTTTACATTAGCTCTATGCACCTAGAATCATTCTGTTTCTTATACAGATAAGGAAACTGAGAAAACTTTTAGTCACTTACAAAGGGAAAGTCTGCTAAAAAGCTGGCAGATCTAGAACCCAAACTCTGGAATGTTCAATCCAAATCACACATGCCTTACCACTGTGCTGTATTTCTTGTTCCTGAATGTTTTCTCTGAATTAAAATTATCTGAAATTGGTACATGGGTGGGGATTTGTATGATACAGGTTGAAAGATGACACCACCTTTTTCATATCTACTGCCCTCAAAACACAAATATTTGAACAACAGGTATGACAAATATTTCATGGATTACATTATTATGCAGATTTCTAAAAACACATCCTTGGAAATATTCCAGATAATGCTGGGGAAAGAAAGAATATCTCCACAGAAATGCAAATTAATTAAAAGATGATATTATTTTCAGAAAGAGTCCATTTAAACAACAAGTAAGAAAGAAAGAAAAGGTGACCTTGAATGTTCAGCATCACTGTCATTTCAACTGCCTGGAAACGTTTGTGTTCTGCATGACTCTAATGAGTGCATTTTTAACTTGCTTGTTCCTAAGACTATAAATGAGAGGATTCAGCATGGGAACCACCATAGTATAAAACACAGAGACCACTTGATCCTTTCCTAAGGAGTAGGACTTCTTTGGTTTTAAATAAGTAAAAATCGTAGTGCCATAAAAGATGGTGACTCCCAGGAGGTGGGAGGCACAAGTGGAAAAGGCTTTGCACTTTCCTGAAGAGGATTTAAATTTCAGGATAGTAGATAGAATGGACCCATTTGACACAGAGATTGTGGTAAGAGAGAGTACGATGGTGGAGCCAGCGAGAATAAATATGATTTCAATGTCACTAGTGTCATTGCAAGACAGAGCTAAGATTGGGGCTGTGTCACAGAAAAAATGATGAATACATTGGACTTGCAGAGTTGCAAACTGTTCATGAAAAGCACATTGACCAATGAGTCAGTAAATCCTATCGTGTAGTACCCAGAGATGACGGTGCGGCAAAGCCTTTTGGACATAACAACCTGGTAGTGAAGAGGATTGCAAATAGCTACATAGCAGTCATAGGTCATTGAAGAGAGGAGGAAACACTCAGTGGCACAACAAAAGACAAAGAAATACAACTGGGTGAAGCAACCAGTGAATGAAATATGCTTGATAGAAATCAGCAAGTTCTCTAAGGTTATAGGGATGATAACCATTGAGTAACAGAGGTCAAGGAATGACAGGTGGCTGAGGAAAAAGTACATGGGAGTGTGAAGCTGGAAATCCAGGTGAATTATCAGTATCATCCCTGCATTCCCCAGTACAGTAATCAGGTATATAAGGAGAAACAGCACAAAGAGGAGCCACTGGATCTCTTCAGATTCTGTCAGTCCCATAAGGATGAAGTCAGGCACGTTTGTGTAATTCCTACTTCCCATACTGTTTAAGTGTTGTAAACTGTTGAGAAATCAAAGGTAGTACTTGGCATGAATGAGTTCTAGTAATTTTTTGTTTATATGAATGACCCTGCATTTTTTAAAGTTAATTTAATACTCCTCTAAATGTACAATAAAGAGAAGTTTGCAAAATATGACTGAAATAAATCTTACTTTGACTCACAAATATAAATTGGGTATAAAACATCAATTTAGAAACTATATAATAGAGACTCATATATATTGGATAATTAGAATGAACCTGGACTGTCACAAATGCCTCTCTTTATTAACACATTTATCCAGATGAAAATATTTCATAGTCATTTCTATAGACCCATTTTTTAGTTGAGAAAAAGGACACTGAAATTAAAGTAACTTTATCCAGAGTCATAGCCATTAAGGTGTGGCTCTTTGATTCTACAAAAGTTAAGTCCAGAGAGCATGTAAATCACAACAATATGTTGGTCTGTACAATTAATTTCAGAAAAAAACACACAGTGCTAGATATATAATAAATAATGATAGTTTTAATGCATCACTTACTGTTATTTGTATCCAATATTGTTTAATACTAAAGACAGATAAGAAATTAATCCCTAGGCTACTTAATGATGTATTAATATGCTCAATTATGTTTTCATATTAATTTTCAGAATATATGATATTTTTAAACTGTTGACTTAAAATCAAATTTCTTCCAAAAATTGCAATTGGAATATTTGTTCATTTCTGGTGCATTCTGATTCCACAAATTGTATATTGCCATTAAAAGAAATTCTCAAATCTACTTAGTTAAGACCTAAATGATATGTATATGTATATTGATATTCTTCTAATAATATCAGTATTTTATTTGATCAAAACTTAAACCTAACTTTGAGAATAATACTTACCATATGCTAAAGATGGAAATCTTCTTCCAGCATTATCTGACTAAAAATGTGTCAATTTCAACTTTTCCCCACAAATACAATATGTAAACCATATAAGGAACCAAAAATTTCTATGATATCTTTGTTTCCTTTGAGAAAAGATATTTTTAAATTCTTGTATGTGCATTTTGGTTTTATTCTGAGCTAAAATAAATCAACCCAATTATTTTTTTAAGATCCCTGTCAAATGTAAATTTCCCCTGAAATTATTTCTCACAAATATACCAAAAAGCTTCTGTGAATGCAAGGAGAACAGAGTATCCCTTGACTTTCCCCCTGACAATGCTAAAACACCTCTTATATTTGCAACAGGATTGCTAATATCACAGCATTCAGTTACCTCTGGGACTAATTTCCAAGGCAGACTGCTTGGCATGTTTCCAAGGACTAATGTATTCATGTTAAGAGAGTTTCTTCACTCTTAGAAGCCACATAATTTTGGCCATGATATTTTGGTATTCTTTTGTAGTAATGTAATTTTTGTCTGGGTTTTTAAAAAAAGGTATTTTTAGGTAAATACTTAATTACTCTAGGGCTACAAGGCCATACTGCTATCTGCCAGTGATGGAATAGCAAATTATTTGAACTGAAATTTTTGGACTTGAAATTGTAACACTTCAAGGGAGTAAATATTGTTCATTATGCAAAAATTATACTACAACAAAATTCAAAGAAGAAAATAAAAATCTTTCATAAAGTTGCAAACCTTAACATGTAATTTGCCAACAGGATCTTTGAAAAACTAGCAAAACTTTGTAGTGCTATCTTCCTCAAAACTCCAGGAAACAGTTAAAGGATAGCAATAACTGGGAAAATATTTAATAAAGAAAATGCAACTTGAAACCATAGGAGAAGCTTGCTTCTACCCGATCTCTTCTCAGGCACTATTAGGGGCAGGCTTGTACCTTCATTGTGGGTACCTGGCACTGTTCTGGAGGAAGCAGAAAAACCACTAGGTGGATCTGGGGGTGCATGCATGTTGGCTACCATCCCATTTCAGAGGCTGTCTGAAAGACTGATCCAAAACAGGTCTCTCTAAATTGTTCCCCAATAATTTGCACTTCAGGCTGAAGCAGTTCTTCAATAGCTGAAGCAATGTAAGAAACAATCAAAAAGGCTGTATAATGCAAATGACACCTTGCTTTAAGACACAAATTAGAGGACTCTGCAAGTTGGCGGGACATTCATCTGCTCTAAGGAATATCTAAGACTATAAACACCAGCCCAGAAAAAAACACAGATACGAAAACAAGATGATCCCAAAGTTTTGCCTCAGTTTGATATTCTTGATAGAAGGGATAGAAGGGCTAAATACTGAAGGAAAACATCACACAAAACAGCTAATTTTTGAAGAACGTCAAAAGTGTGTTTTGTAGTGGTTTGCACACTTCTGCGTGTTACTGTCACTCAAGGAGATATCTGTCATACCAGTAGCTGGATACAAGCTTATGAAACTGACAACTCAGGGACTTAATCCCAATGTTAAAATCTCAAAATATTAAAATGTACATTATATGATAAATGTTTACAAGAAAATCAAAGAAATTGAAATAATGGCCCATCCAAAGGAACAGGATAAAAGTCCAGAAATCACTTATGAAGAAAACCAGACTTCAGACATTCTGGTCAAAGACATTTTAAAAAATTCTCAATATGCTCAAGGAGAGAAAGGAATAAAGCAAGAATTAAAAGATATCATAAAACAATGAAAGAACAATATGAGAATCTCAATAAAGAGAAATTTTTTAATGAAACTAAATGAAAATACTGGGTTGAAAAGTATAATAAGAAACAAGAAATTCCCTAGAAGAACTAAAGTGAACTAAAAGGTAAAATGATTGAAATGAGTCAGTCTGAAGGAATCTTCAAGGACATAATGACAGAAAACATCCCAAACATAATGAAGATATGAAAGTACACATTCAAGAAACCCACGAAACCAACACAGGATTAACTTAAAGAGAACTATGCCCATATACATTGTAGACAAATTTTAATTTACCAAAGACAGAGAGTTCTGAAACATGCAAGAAAAAGGCAACATTTTATGTAAAATTAAGTTCAGATATCTCATCAGAAATCACTGAGGGAAGAAGTCAGTGAGACAAAATATTTTACGTACTGAAAGAAAGGAATTGCCAATCAAGATTTTATATCCAGCAATACTGTTTTAAAAATGAGATAGAGATTGAGACAAGACCAGGGTCAGAAAAAGTTTAGGGAGTTTGTCTCCACTAGATCTGCTCTATAAGCAATGCTACAGGGAGTTTTACAGACTGAGAGAAAAGGACACTAGGCAGTGAACTGAAGAGGCATAAAAAGTAATAATTTTAGGAAATTAGCTTAAAGTGAAAAGCCATTTTTAAAAACCAAGGGCTAACATAACATTTAGTGTGGAAACCCTGAAAGTTTTCCCTCTAAAATCTGAGACAAGGCAAGGATGCCTACTGTCACCAATGTTATTTAACATTGTAGTGGAGATTGTAGCCACAGTAAATAGTCAAGAAAAGGAAAAATAAAAGCATCCAATTTGGAAAAGAGTAAGTAAAACACTCTCTATTTTCATATAATGTGATCCTATATGTACAATTTTTTGAAAAATCCACAACAAAGCTACGAGAGAAAATAAACTATGTTAGCAGTGTGTCAGGGTGTAATATCAACAAGCAAATTCAGTGGTTTCTATATATTGGTAAAGAACATTCTGAAGAGGAAATTAAGGAAATACATTCTGGTATATAGAATTAGCAACAAAATTATTCAAATAACTAGCACTAAATATAACCAAAGGTGTAAAGGACATATACACAGAAAAATACAAAACATTGCTTATAGTAATTTTAAAAGACCCAAATAAATGGAGGGATATTCTGTGTGAATATATTAGAAGACTAAATATTGTTAATATATCAATTCTACCCAAAGCCATTTACAGAGTCATTGCAATCTCAATCAAAATTCCAACAGCTTTTTTCATAGAAATGGGAAAAATCATCATCAAACTTATATGGACTTTATAGAGGGGCTCCAAATAGCCAAGCTATCTTGAAAATGAAGAAGGATGTTGAAGGACTAACAATTCCCAAATTTAAAACTTATTTCAAAGTTACAGTAATCAAACTAGTATGATATGACCCAAGGGCAGACATATAGACCAATGGAATGGATTGGAAGTTCAGATAAATCCTCATATTTATGTCCACTTGATTTTTGAAAAGTTTCCAAATTCACTCAAAGGGGAAATAATAGTGTATTCAACAAATGGTTTGGGCGAATCTTGGTATCTACATTCAAAAGAATAAAAGTGGACCTCTACCTCTCACCATATGCAAAAATTAACTTAAGATTCAAATATAAACATATAAGAACCAATACTATACAACTCTGCTGATGATTGAATTGTGTATCCAAAAAGTGTTTTTAATCTTAGTACATTTCTGTGGCAGTGAACTCATTTGAAATAAGACCTATTGTAGAAGTTATTTTTAATTAAATTTTAGTCATCTGAATCAGTTTGTGTTTTAGTTTGATTCCTGGAGTTCTTTATAAAAAGTATGAAACTCACAGAGAGAAAGTCACAGATGAAGCTGGAAGTCAATGAAATTTGAGGGAGAAAGGAGAAGACATAACTCTGTACATTGCCATGTAACAGAAAAGCCAAAAAAAAAGTTAAAGCCAAAAAAAAGATTAAGCCAACCCAAGAATGCCACAGTCTGAGGGGAGAAAGGATCACCATCCTGATGAATAAATTGTGAACTTCTCACAGCCTCAAACTCTCAGCTAATAAATTCTGATTGTTTAATCCAACCCACATTATGTTATTTATTTTAACAGCCAGGAAACTAAGACAAACTTCTACAAGGAAACATAGGGAAATCTATTCAATATCTTGTGTTAGGCAATGGTTTCTTAGACTTTATACCAAAGTATAAACAATAAAAGAAAAAAATAGAAAAATGGGACTTCATCAAAATTCATAACTTCTGTGTATCAAAGAACTTTTTCATGAATGTAAAAAGAAAAAACTACAGAACAAGATAAATGTATATGAAAATCACTCATTAGATTGGATTTTATTATCCAAATATTGAAAGAAATACTACAACTCAATCAAAAAACAAAAATGCAACTAAAAATGGGAAAAAAAGACTTGAATACATATTTTTTTATAAAATATTTGTGAACTGTCCCCATAAGCACCTGAAAATATTCACAACCTTGTTAGGCATTATGAAAATGCAAATCAAAACTACAAAGAGATACAATTTCAGACCTACTAGAATGTCTACTTCACATCAGTGTCGTAATTTCTTCCATTGCTTGAATCACAAAAATTGGGGCTTGGGAATTGTCCTGAGTGACATTGCAATGACAGATATAGGCCATTTTATATCATCATATAGCATGCAGAACTGTGTGGTCTATGCTTAATGGCAAAGCCCCAGGATGTGTTTATTAATTACAATTAATGTGCCGAACTAATGAAGGATGTTTATGTGGGAAGTTGTGGGAGGTGTGGGAGGTGGGGCATATGGGAATCCCTATATTTTCTGTGTATCATTTATGTAATCTAAGTATCTTTAAAAATAAGAAAAGAAAAAAAAAAGGAAAAAAAGAATATCTACTAATACAAAGTGGATAATAAAAATTGTTGGAGATAATGTGGAATATTTGAACACTTGTTCATTGTTGGTAGGAA
>JAQZBX010006471.1:14294-53220 GCA_029593785.1 Cabassous unicinctus | reverse complement strand
TTGGACAAGTCCCTTCCCCAAAACAAGGACTATCCACAACCACAAGCAGAACAATCCCTTCCATCTGCCCCATAACACCTAAGCTCCCTCCCCACCTGAAGCAGTCAGAGCAGACACCATCCGAAACCCCTCGAGAATGAGGAAGGAACAAACATAAGGGGGGAGTGTAACCAGGGGCCAAAGTAGACTTACAGTTATTGTGGTTATTATCTTGTGTTAACAGAGTAACATGTAACATTGATATAAAGACAGTGGTTGCCAGGGGCTCCGAGGCAAAGGGGAGAGATGAAGAGGTGGAACACAGGGCATTTTTAGGGCAGTGATGTGTTCTGTACGATACATGTAATGACAGATACATGACATTATACGTTTGTCAAAGCCTGTAAAACTATACGGCACAAAGTGTAAACCATAACGTAAACTATAGACTTTGGTTAGTACCGATGCTTCAATATTGGTTTATCAATTATAATTTTTTATAAATTATAAAAAATGAACCACACTAATGTAAGATTTAATAATAGGGGGAACTATGTATGTGAGTGATGTGGAACTCCTTATACTTTGGGTGCAATTTTTCAGTAAATCTAAAACTTCCCTAAAAATAAAGTTTATTATTATTTAAAAAATGTGTCCTGATGTCCTAAACCATTACCAAACTGGCAGGCAGACAGCCTTTATCTAGAATACTAAGAAGCAGGGTTGTTTTTTTTTCCTTTTTGCCAGAGTGAAAAATGTACTTTTACTCTTTGTTGCTTTAATAAAATCGAGTTTAGGAAAACATACAATGAGAGCCACATTCCTTTTCAACAGGAAAACTTTGGAAACTGCCCACCAGATTGCAAACTGTTAAAGTTCATTCATTAAAAGTTCATGGTCTATTGGACTTTTTCCCCCCTAAGCATTGCGTTATGTACATTTCCTATCTATGTTTATGTGACAGATTGTCTAACAGATTTCTTGTACAGTAGAGTTATAGAATCTGCCAGGAAGGCCTAGTTTGGAGCCAGTGGCCGTAAGTGAAATGAATTTGGAAATGTCATCGTGCTATCTAGTGGATAATTTAGTAATAATGGCCTAACAGATCCCTCAAGACCAACAATTATATACCTGTTTGAAGTTAATTGGACTATGCAGAAATGGGAGTTATATGAATTATAGGTTATAAAAATTTGGTAGGCGTTGAATGGACTGACAGCACATTCTGAAGCCTAGTATTGACTTTTAAATCATTTTAACATGCAGGAGCTGCCATTGCCAGAATCCCTGGCTGAGGTTGTCTATCAGAATAAAAGTGCCTCTTTTCAGGCCATGTGCTAAATCTCTGTGCAGATCTATGAATACGCAAGAGTATTGTGTGTCTTTACTTAGGTGGACGAATCACATATTTATTCCCATTTAAAGTTTGGTAAGACCAAGTGTTAAAAAAGGAGGACTCATAATCCAGATTTATAAACCAGCCTTTCTGCTACGCCAAATGACTCTTAAGAGTTATGGGAAGGCTTTTATTTTTAGCACGCAGTAAATTAAACCTTTTATTCATCATTTTGAAAGAAGAGAACAGCAGTTCTTTTTAATTTAAGGAACGGGAATAGCCCCTGTCCCGTCACCGAGTAAACCCAAGCGGTAGGTCCTGTTGGAGGGAACATTCTGTCGTGTCTTGTCGCCCTCCCATCAGCTAATTGGTTGTCCGTGTTGCAGTAATAAGATTCTTCCGTCAGGCTGGGTGCCCCCTCCTCCCTTTTCCTCTCGCCCTCATTTATGACGCCTCTAAGTGTGGCGGCTGAACAGGGGTCCTGCTTAGTTCGGTCCACGTCCTCTTAAATGCCTCATGTTGCGTTCGGGTTTTCTCAGCCTCGGCACTGTTGATACATTGGGCCAGACGGTTCTCTGCTGTCTTGGGGTCGGAGGCTTCCTGTGCATTGTGCAGTGCGTAGCAGCGTCCCTGACCTCTACCCACTAGTAGCAGCCCCGTCCCATTGTGTGACAACAGAAAACATCTCCAGACATTTCCCTGGGGACCAAAGTTGTCCCTGATTGAGAACCAATGTCACATCCTCACAGAGCTGCCATTTATGTTTTTGGCTGACTCTTTTTTTTATGAGTATGCACTTACATTTGGGTTAATTCTGCAGTGCTTTTGTGCCTTCCACTGTCTCATCCTATTAAAGGTTTCCCCAAATGTAAAGTGCATTTGTAGCCTCTATTTGTGCACTGGTTGTATTTAACATATTTCATTTTGAGTGGAGAAAAAGCAGCCATTTGCAGTCATTTTAAATTTGATAAAGATTTAATGAGAAGAGAAAAAAGACATTTTCATAAACTAATTTCAGCAGATGTGGGAATGGTTTTATAGCAACACTATATTGAAAAAGGAGGTGAGGAGCATCGTTAGGACGAAAACATGCAACATCCAGGGCCAGAGTCAGAAGAGAAAAGCATTCTTAGAACTCTTCACTAACGTTAGAGGAGAAGAGGATTTGGAAGAGGTAAAGTGCAGCACATAAATGACAGCAATGCCACGAGATGGTTCTACATTTAGCCTCAGAATTAAATTATTCTGCCATCGACTCATTCAGGAAAGCACACGCCCATCCCTCATGTTCACCCCAAATGCCTCTGCGGGGCACTGGGCACTTCGTAGGCCTGAAACCGCACGAGTATTGGCAGAGCTCACAGCGGTCTTGTTTTGGGGTGGAGCATGCTGGGTTGAGAATTTCTTTGGAAGGCAGGCTTGGATTAGGTGTTGCCAAAGGCTCTGAGTAAACGTTTGCTTTCTGTCGATGGTGGCTAAGAGCTGAATGGTTTTATTTTCACCACACAGCAGCTGCTTCGTTTCAGTTAGTTGCATTGGAGGATTTATCCCTCTTTTCACTGCACATGCAGCCTTCTGCTGCATACCGGTACAGGGAAAGAGTAGGATCAAAAGGAAAAGCCATTCTGGTTTCTCGTGTTCAGTGTTAGCACTAGGTTACATCGAAAGTAGAATTCTAGAATGCCATTTAAGGGTGCTCTTCCATTCTTTAAATTCAAGCGAAAAGGAAATAAAGGGTACGAGAGGGCCCACGTTTAGTTAGCGACGTACAGTTTCATGCTATGTTCTTGCTAACAAAGGTGGCTTCACCGCATTACCCCCTGTATCAGTGAGAAGATGGCCGTGAAAGCAGTACTCGGGGAGTCTAGATGCATTTCAAGACTCACCTCTCTGGTACACACCAGATACTGTGAAACTCAGCACTGGGTTCTGCCAGATCAGCAGAGAGCTGTGTGCATGGATTGGATTGCATTAGTCTGCTCCTTGAATTGCTTTTATTAGATTGCAGCTTTGGGGTAATACCCGAAGCCGATACCCAGGGAGATGGCAAGAAATAGAAATGTCCTTTGTGAGACCGTAAGGATGTGGCCCGACTTTTTGCATCTCGGCTCGTCTGGCCCAGGGGCTAAGCATGCAGACGTTGGGGTGGTGTCAGAGTGCCTGGCTCTAATTCCCAGCTCCGCTTCTCAATGAAAGCAGTTCTCTTGATTTCTGTAAGCACCTGTTTTCTCACCTGTGATATGTCGGTTCCCATGACACGGGATGATTTAATGTGCACCTCCAGGCATGGAGTGGGTGCCAAGCACTTAGTGGTCATCATGCTCATCACATAGTGAAACTCCCTTCTGCTTCTCCCTTGAGGAATACTTGTGTTAATTTGGACCCATGGGTTTGTTTTCAGAATATGAGCACTCAGGATTATGTCCATTAATATAAGATTCCCCTCCATGTTGATGAGTAGGAAAATCGGGGTGAACTTTTTGGCCCTCTCATGGCAAATTTAGGGTGCTTTGTGATTTGTGTGTTAGTGTTAACTTAATTCTGGTTTCCGTATGTGCCCTACCCCCATTTTTATTTCGACACTTTTATTACCTATTAACAAAATAAATAAATCTATTTTATCTTGAATTGTGTTTGTCAATATGAGCCAGTTTAATCCTTCCTGGACCAGAGAAGGCAGGGGAAAGAGTAATAAATAGACCTAGAAATAAACATAACCCCCAAATATTGATCTTGTCATTCTTTATATCTCCTAAACAACAGTGGCCACAAACTCAAATATCCAAGCAGATAGTGTCAATGAGAGAAGTGGGCTCAGTTTAAGACAGTAGGGACGGTGGGAACCGTTGATACCGACTGGACACTCTCCTCCTGCGTGGCACTCCTTCCCTTATTTCCACCCCATTGAGTAGCTCCATTACCCTGTTCCCACACCCGCCTTCGTTTCTCAAGGTCGTCTCTTCAAATTCAGCACAGCACTACTTCCGCCAATGCGTGTTTGCAAGTATTGCTGAAACTCTACCTGTTTTTTTTTTTTTTAAGCAAAAAGCATGTCCTGAAGCAGCCTGAAAATGTGGCCCACACAAAGCATTCTTTGGGTGTGAAGGAATAACTCATAAGGGTGATGATATCAGCATTTGTAATAATCGTAGCTGATGTTTATGGAGCCCTGGCAAAGTTCTGTGAGACTGTACTGGACATTTTATGGGGTGGTTTCACTTTCGGCCCTGGGATTCGGAACTCATTATCTCCAGCTCACCAATGGGGAGACAGAGACACAGAAAGACAGAGTAACTCAGCCAAGCCAGAAGCTATTCGTTTAAGGCTTCTACCTCTCAGCCTTAGGGGCATGACCTGGTTCCCCATGAGGCTTCTGTACCTTTTTGCAGGTGTGCATCCCACTCTAATCCTAGATACATTTCAAGACTCAGTTTTGTTTTGTTTTTTAATGTCTGTAAAAGTCTTTATTTCACCTTCATTTTTTTAATCAAATTTTTTTATTTTTAAAGAAGCTTTAGATTACATAAATGTTACATAAAAAGTATAAGGGATTCCCATATGCCCCATTCCCTCCACCTCCCACACTTTCCCACATTAACAACATCCTTCATGATTGTGGTACGTTTGTTGCAATTGATGAACAGATATTGAATCATTGCTACTAACCATGGGCTATAGTTTACATTATAGTTTACACTGTCCCACACAATTTTGTAAATTATGACAAAATATACAATGGCCTGTATCCGCCGCTGCAATGTCATGCTGGACAGCTCTAATGTCCCGAAAATGCCCCCATATTACACCTATTCTTCCCTCTCCCATCCTCCAGAACCTCTGGTGGCTACTGCCTTTATATCAGTGACAAGAGTTCTTCCATTGCTAGAATACTAATGTCTATAGTATAATAATAATGTCTACTCTAGTCTGCTGTTCATTCCCAATCCTGAGGATTTAGGGATGGTGATGTCCACTCTGCTTCTAACTGAGAGGGAGCTGAGATCCCATGGGGCAGATGGATGGAATATCTTGCTTGCAGTTGCAGACACTTTCTTTTCCTTGGGATGGGCATTGTCCATCATCATCTCCTTGTTAGTTGTTCTGGGTGAGTCCAATGAACTGGAGAGTAGGTGTTGCAACTCTGCTGAGATTCAGGGCTCAACTGGCACATGGATGGACCAAAGATTTAAGTCTCTGGCACATATATTTATCAAGTATAGTGCTAACTATAGGTCCAAATGAAAGGGCCAGAAGAGCCATGTATAGAGAACTTTTCAATGAGTCTAACTCTGTTACACTGGGGAGCATAAATTCCAAAGTAAGGCCCACTGACAGGGTGCCAAATTCCTGAGCAGTCTGCCCTGCTTATAGTTTCTGGATGCAGGACTTGGCTTTCTGATATTACCTGTCTTGGAAGCCTTCCCCGACCACCCCTGGCTTATATTAAGTTCGCCCTCGTGGATTCTGCAGCCCACGACACACAGGTGGGGCACATGCAGTATTATGGCAGACCTTTGACACCATGTTGCTCTCCCCACATCTCCTCAATGTGCCCAGCACTGTATTTTGTAGGCAACAACTCTTAGAGGGAGGACAGGGCTCACTGGGAAGGATTCCCAGGATCTGAAGATTATCAAGTGATACCTGAGGCAAACCACAGCCACAGGTGGTTAGCAGTTCAGGCTCTGCAGTTAGATTACTTGGGTGTGTCTTTTAGTGTCCTAGGTCTGCCCTAGCAAATTCTCACAAACTGGGTGACTTAAATCAACAGAAATCCGTTTTCTCACTATCCTGGAGGCTAGCAACCCAAAATCAAGGTGTCGGCAGGGCCATGCTCCGTCTGAAGGCTCTAGGGGAGGATCCCCCATTGTTTCTTCCAGATCCTGATGGCCTCAGGAGCTCCTTGGCTTGTGGCAGCATCACTCCAGTGTCTGCCTCCGTCTTCTTCCTCTTGTCCAACTTGCCTTCTTATAAGGACGCCTGTCGTTGGATTAATGCCCATCCTTTGGGCGTACTGCCTACTGCAGTGCGACCTCATCTTAAACTGATGGCATCTGCAAAGGCCGCATCTCCAAATAAGGCCATAGCCAGAGGTGGCAGGGATTAGGACTGGAACATACCATTTTGGAGGACATAGTTCATCTCACAACAGTTTGGATCCAAATGCTCGGTCGCACTCTCTGTGCGATCTTGGGTAAATTATGAACCTCTCTGCCTCAGTTGCCATATCTATGAAATGAGGAAAATAATTATGTCCACCCCACGGGGTTACTGGGTAGATCTGAGATAATGAGTCTACTACGCTCTTAGCACAGGGCCTTGCTCATAGAAAACGTTCATTGAAGGTCTGCTCCTGTTATCCATTATTGTAACTTGGGTAGTAATGTTTGATATCGCTTTTGTGGGAAACACCCCAGTCAATGAAATTGTCTTTTCCCTTCGCTTCTCATTTCTTCCTCTCCTTCATCAGCTATTTGTTGCCCACCTACTCTAAGTGGGATACAAGCCGGAGCTTGTAGTCTTTGCCCGGGCTCTCCAATATGGCAGCCACACATCCCATGTTGCTATTGACATTTAAATTTAAATTAATTAAAATCAAATCAAATTAAAAACTCAGTTCCTCAGTCGCACTGTCCATATTTCAAGTGCTCAGTAGCCACATGTGGCTCATGGCTCCCATGTTGGACAGCACCCTCTAGATCATTTCCCTCATCGCAGGAAGTGCTTTTGGACAATGACGGTCTAGTAGAGGAGAGAGACAATACAAAGTTAAGGAAATATCAGTAGCACTTAGTAATACTGATTCTGTACCTTTTAAAATCATGATTTTACCTAAATGTTGATTCATTCTGCCTTCGAGATATTAATATTGTGAACTTAGGAAAGCATGTTTGTGTGTGGCCCTGGAATGAATTAAACTTGAGCCAGGAGAGGCATAAATCTCCTCTCACCCTGCCCTGCTTCTTCTCTTTTCCCCTTTCCATCACACTCTACTTTCTGTCACTCTTTTCCCTTTCCATCCCATACTACCCACAGGTCCCCCTTTTCCTGCTCTCTCACACGTGCTCCTTCCTTGTAAACCAGGTACTTCTCTAGACCTTATTTTAGAAGAGAAAGACACAATCCTTACCCCTAAGGAAACTTCAGTCTATTGGGTGGTTAGATGCATATTTCTAACTACAGGTAATGGCAGGAGTGCTGTGATAAAAGCAGGGGAAAATGAAATGGGAACCCGTAGGAGGAGGTATCATTCCTGGTTGGCGATGCCAGGGCAGGCTGCACAGAGAAGGGGCCACCTTGGTGCTCAACTCTCACCTTCAGCAAGTCCCTTTGGCTCCTGCAAGTGACAGGCAGAATGCAAACAGGACCTATCTCTTAGAGGGCAGGAATTCTGAGAACGCAATTATGAATTACTGTGAAGCTGTTGTCAACTATTGCCATGAAACCCTGGCATACGCCTTTATTCTTCCAGATCAATGTTACTGAAAGGCATGCCTGGCCTGGGCTTATTGTACAGACAGGTAACTCATGTTGTCGTAAATATATGATGACTTTTTAGTCAAGTGCTCATGGTCCAGCATTTCAAAAAACATAGGGTACCTGCAGCTGGTAATGGCCATATTTGTTTTAATTTTCTGGCTGCCTTTTTTCCCTTTCTACTTCTAAAAGGGGTTTGAGATGGCTTGCAATAAAGGCACAGACTCAGGAAACCATGAGATTATTAAAACAAAAGAAATTATATGAGCCAAGTAAGGAATAGGGTGAAGGGAGAATGGCAGGAAAAAAGAGGACGGAGAATAAGACAATTAAACTAAGAAATCTTAAGGTTTCATTTATTCAGATTTATTAAGAGTTGAAGACTAATGCTGGCCACGGGAATTGAACACAAAGGTTATATCTGAGATTTCAGGTAAAATGCAAAAAGATCAAAGAAGAAAGAGAGAAAGTAGGTGAGGAAGGAGGGAGGAAGGAAGGAGAAAGAAACAAGGAGAACTATATGTCTTGCTCTTTTGATTGTATTTCCTCAACAATCATTTGTTCAGCACTTGCTCAGTTGCTGGGATTTTGATAGATGCTCGGTGTGAGGAGCAAGATATAAATATGATAAGACTCAGTCCTTCCTGGAAGAGGAAATGACACAGGCAAAGTCAGGAGGTAAAAAACAATTGTGTATTGTTAGAACAAAAGGCAGATCAGTGTGTGCATGTGTGCACGCTCACCCGTGCCTTTGGCTTTATCAGTGCTGATGGCAAAGGCAGTCAATGAGCCTAGAGTTAAGTAGGGACCAGATAACTTAGAGCTCTGTTAAAGCAAGTGAAGGAGTTTAGCTTTTACTTTAAGGACAATTGGAAACCACTGAAGTGGATAAAATTTTCCGTTTAGAAAGATAACTCTCCCTGCAGTGTGGAGAATGGATTGGGGTGGAAGGAGACAGGAGAGGGACATCAGTTGGGCAAGTGTTGCAGGTCAGAAATAACTGAGGCTTTAGATGACAATAATCGCTATGGGAATGAAGAGTGCTGAATGGGTCTATGAGACATGAAGTGGGAGAATCAATTTAGCTTGTAGATTGATTGTAAATGATGGGGGAAGGTGTGAGAGGAAGCAAGAGGAGGTTTCTTGCTTGAACAACCAGGTGGATGCAGGTGTCATTTGATGGTGGAGGTAGAAAGAGAAATAGATATGGGTCTAGTAGAGAAGATAAGTTATAGGTATAATGTTTGAGATGCTTCTGCGACACTGAGGTGTGAAGATAGTTGCTAAGGAGGTAATTGATTGTATGGATCTAATACTAAGCAGTGAGGTGGGATGGGCAACACACCTGGCAGACTTGGAGATAGGCAGTATTTAAGCCATGGGTGGGAGCATCTGGGGAGAGTTGAAAGGGTACCAAAGGCCTCGTTGAATCCCAGCGCTGAGAGACCTCCTAGAGAAGAAGGAACTAAGTCTAAGCACCAGCAGCCAGACATGTCAGAAACAGCTGGGCAACACGTAAGCAGAGAAGACCACGCATCAAGGAGAGAGGGACGCAGCCTGTTTCAGGGTACTGCAGGCTGCAGTGCTAAGGTAAGCCATGCCAACGGATGGGAAACCCAAGATGAATTCATGCAGAGAGAAAGTGAGAGAGCCCGGGACACATCTTGGGGACTTTTACTGTTTCCAGATGACCTTGAATTTCTGCAAGTCCCCCTGTAAGAGCTTTGGTTTCACAAGGAGAGAAATGCACCTTCAGTGACACACCCACCAGTGGCTTACCGACTGCTTTCCAGACGTCTTAACAGTGACTTTAGAAGTCTGGTTCTAGCTGCCATCGCGGTCCCTGCAGTGCCCCAGAACTCATTAAATTGCCGGGGGGATTCCAAGGTCTCCCAATTAAGGGCCCATTTTATGTGCATAGTTGAAATCCTGGAAATCATTGTTTCATTTGAGGCACAAGAGTAGGTTCTGATACCTGCTAAGAGGAATGATAATGTGGACCCCAGTGGTTTTCTGTCCTTCATCGTTTGATCTGCTTTAATGACCAGAGTGTAATTAGCCAATTGTGTGCAGATAGGTGTTACGAATGGAATTGCAAATTCAGCTTAAAAAAAAAGTGGGCATAAGATTCTCCCCTGCAATTCAGTTTATAGATGCTTCAAGGGCAAAGTGGGATTGAGGCCAGGAGACGTGTACCAGCATACCTGCATGTGCAGGCACATACAGAGTTCTGTATCGTCGTGAAAAGGTAAACAGGCCTTGGCATCGTATCTGAGTGGCATGTTTTTAAATGAAGCTAGAGAAAATGGTGACATCCAACTCTGGGGATATTTGAACAAGGAATCAAAAGGTTTTGAGCATATAACATAGTGAAACCTGTGGTGAACAATGACTGGGATGAATAGTACAAATATAAGAAAGGTCTTTATGAAATATAATAAATGTATATCACCATTACAAGGTGTTAACAATGGTGGTATATGGGGAAATATACCTAATGCAAACTATGGACTATAATTAGCAGTAATGTCTTAATATTCTTTCAGCAACTGAAATAAAGGTAGCACACCAATGCAGACAAAATGTCAACAATAGGGGGTATATAGGAATGTTGTATTTTTTACATGATTTTTATATAAACCTACAACTTCTCTAATTTAAAAAATACAGTAATTTAAAAAAGCATGCTAAGTGAAAGAAACTAGACTCAAAGTGCTACATATGGTATGATTCCACGTGTATAAAATGTAAATATAAATAAATCTGTAGAGACAGAATTAGATCATGTAGAGCTGGGGAAGTATAGAGGGATTGAGGGGTGACTGCTAAGAAGTATGGGGTTTTTCTTTTTGGAGTAATGAAAATGTTTTAAAATTGACTGTGGCGATGAATGCACAGCTCTGTGATTATACTAAAAGCCATTGATTGTACACCTTGGACGGATTGTATGGTGAGTGAATATAGCTCAGTAAAACTGTTTTAAAAATTTTTGGTCAACTGGATTTGCATTAGTTACTGTGTACAGGGTCCACTCCATGTTATGCTGAGCTGGAAGCCCATCCGGAGTTTGGAGTTTTTGACCTGGTGGGCATCACTCAGTAATGCCAGAGGGAGGGTGCGTGGGGGTTGAGGATCTGGGATCCCCAGCATTGCCTGCGTTCACAGCTTGGATCCATTACTTACTATCGGTGGTCTTGGGAAAGATAATTGATAATAGCGCCAGACTCATTGACTTACTAGAAGGGTTGAATGGGAAAGATGCATGAAAGGGGTTTAGGATGGCACCAGGATGTACTAAGTGCTAAAAATTGTTAGATATTATTCTCATGACTTCTTCACGGTAAATACCTTTGGTTAAAAAATATAGGAGGATTGGGCATCGACCTTTGGTATTTCAGAGTAAGAAAATAAGTGATGGCGGGCATCATCTCCTGAGCTTGTCGAACGGTTTCTGGGAATGTAACAACATGTGTCAGGCTACTCAAACCACAAAGCAAAGAACATCTCTAGGACCACCTGTTTGAGTTAGTAGTAAGAATTGAAGGAATTGTAAGCATCGTTTTAGGTTCAAGCGATCACAGGTATATGATGGAATTGAATGTAAAATAGGTGTGAAATTTTAGGACAAACACATAATGTCAAACTCATTTTGCCCTTGCAAGATTTGCAAGACTTGTGTTCATAGGATTCTGGAAGGATTCAGGTCATGATCCTCAGTTGATCGTTGCTTTTCTCCCCGAGACACGATGATTAGGGGGCTTTGATACTGTTCCTGAGCTTTCCTTGGATTCCACTAGAAATTCAGTGCTTTTGAAATTGGAGTTTTGAAATAAGCACATATTCTTTATTTAGAATACTCAATTTACAGTGTCAGACTTTGAAAAGAGATTTTTTTGTGTACTGAAGACAACACTCTGATCCTCCCTGTGTCCCCTAAATATTAATTTAGGTACAGCAAGGATTTTAGTGAGATTGAAAAGTATGTAAACTATTTGAAGTAGAAGACACCTGAAAAAGGAAATTGCTATGTAGTTGTTAAATTACTGACCTAAGAAGTTGTGCCCAAATGATTTTCCATTATAGAACCTCCCCCTTTGTCTAGTGCTTATCTCTTTAAATATTGACCTTACATTGGCATATTCAAGAGATATGTTGTGGATATCCTTAAAGTCAATACTTGCAAATCGTGCTCATTTTTTTTCCCAATGGCTGAATTATGTTTTATAATATAGAAGTACTACAATTTGTTTACCCAGGTTCTCATCAGCGATTCTTCAGGCAGACTTTATTTGGGGTTTGGTTAATTTTTCTTTGTTTGTTTCCTTTTTATTTTTTCTCCCAAATAAACAATGCTTCCACAAATAACCCACCCATAAAATAATCTGGCCGGCTAACCCAGAAATGGTTTATTGTAGTATGTATGTTGATGGTTTTTCTCAAAATAAAGAATGCTGTATCTATTTCCATATAGGAATTTAATAACTTGATTCTGTTCTGACAGAGATTTTTAATAGGAGATTGTTTTTTTCCAGTCGCAGTCTGTAGATTAACCAGATATTTTAGGTGAGCCAAAGAGCTGGGAGGGCTGTTGGGTTTAAGCTATCTTTGTGCTTCTGTAGGGACAACAATATCTTCCAATAAAGGATGTATGCAATTATGTCAGTCTTGTGATAATTATATGGAGGTTTTAGTTGTTGGGTGCACATAATTATACTTGTTAAGCAGTCCGTATTAGCTCCAGTGGGGCAGAGTCCATGGATTAATGCCAATAGGCTTGTATATTGAATGTCCAAGCACTGCATTTTCCTAGAGGCAGACAACAAATGAAATTTGGCCAAATTTCAGTCATAAGGCTGTTTACTTTTCCTTTCTGTTTCCTCTTTTAAAACATTTTTAATTGAAAAGCCCAGAGGCAATTTTATCCTTTTAAAAATCTATGAGTCATTTTAATTAAAAAATAATAATACCTGTTTTATGGAATCAATATCACAACCCGGAACTATCTAAAGTAAAATTAATAGTTATCCCCTTCCCACCTGTCCCCTCAATCCAGAAAACTTGTTGGCATTTGCTCCTCCGTATTCTCTCCTTTGCTCGTACAAATAACGTGTGCACACAAAAAATGTTTAAGATGGGCTCATACTGTACATTTTATTGAGTAGCTTGCGTTTTTCACGTAGCATTGTTATTGTCGATCCATGTCAATTTTAAAAACACCTGATTCTTTTTAATAGCTGCTTAGTATTCCACAATTTGGACAAGATATAATTTGTTCATCTGTTTTCCCAATTATGGCCACTGGTTATTCTACTTTGGATTTGTTTGCATTGGGTTGTTTTTATATATAAACGTTTTCCTGTGATAAACATTTGGCACATAGATGTTTAAGTTCTGGCACTTTTTTCTTTCTCTAGGATAAAATTTCCAGAAGTGAAATAATCAGTAAAAGTCTGCAAATTTCTTATTACTAGGTAAAAATCAAGTAATATTTGTTAGTATTTACAATCCTCCAAAATCTGTATACTACCTGGACAACACTGGTTTAGCAATCTTTTCAAATGCATCCAGTCTAACCATGGCACGTGGTATCTTGTTGCTTTAATTTGCATTTCCTTGATTATTAATGATATAGGATATCCTTTCTCCTCTACGAATAACTTATTCATAGTGCTGGTTTGTCTTGTTCTTGAATTTGTAGAAATCTTTGTATGTTATAGCTGTTCGCCTTAATCAGTTTACTTGTTATAAATGAATTCTATCCTTTGCCTTTTGACATTATCTACAGAATCTTTTGCCATATCGAAGCTTAATTTTTCTGTGTTCATGTTTTTAATGATTAAGGAACAGCTAACCCTTCCCAACCAGCAGTTATAAAAATAGCTCTTATATTCCCTTATGATAATTTATTGCCCTATAATTTATCTTTAGATTTTTTATCTACCTGGAATTAACTTTTTTAATTAAGTAGGAAATCTAATACACATTACTATTCTTGAAAGGGATAGTCAGCTCTCCCAAGCCATTTGTTAAACTTTCCGTCCTTTCCACTGACTTGTAATTATGGACATAAGCAAGCACACACCCCACCACCGCCGCCGCCACGTTTTCTGCGCTCTGAATTTGTTCCATTGAACTCTTCATTTAAGGAGTTTTGCTCCTTAATGCCCTTCAGCCTTGGAATGATGCTGTGGAATGACATAGGAGTGGTAGGAATCCCCTACTTGTATGTTTTGGGCAGGTATCAGAATGCTTTTGAGTCTGATTTGGTGTACTAGTTAGTTTATTTTGGTAGAAATGGTATAAACTCCATCTATGCTGGTCTGAGCAAAAAGCAAGAATATTACTTTCAGGGGACGGTCTAAGTTTACTGGCTCCAGAAGCTCACACGTGCCCCCAGGGCCTGGTCTCACTGGCTCTACCACCTCCATGGTTAGCTTGTCTCTGCCATTGTGGTGGCCAGAGGCTTACCAACAGCCCTGGGTTTTACTTATTCTCTGAACAGCCCCAGGGGCTAGCCCTGGGTCAAAGCCCATCACCAGCACAGTGCCCGTGGTCGGGGGGTGTGAGTTCCTCGCTGGGTGGCAAGCTTGTGTACCCACCATGAACAAGGGCGTCGTCTACTCCCCAGGCCCTATGTGTACTCAGGGGATAAAGGGAGGGCCAGGAAGGAAAAAATTGAGTGTTGTTCCCAGAAGGACAGGGGTGGCCTCCTGGTAAGCCAAAGCTAGCAATATGCACCATGCCTGATTCAACCTGACTCGAATCTCCATGGTATTTCTGAAAATTCACTCAACCCTTTGAATGGAGTAATTGTCCATGTTCTACTGTCATTGTCACCAGCCTTTTGAAGTTGAGCCATTGCAATGGAGGCAATCTTGTCATCCAACTGTGGGTCAGCTCTAATGACTACGCCTATACGTTGATGCCCAGAGAAATGCAAATTAAAATAACAAGATGCCATTTTTATGCTTAAATTGGCAAAGAGTAATAAGATCACTAGTAGCCAATTTTGGCAAGACTGAGGTGACAAAAACTCTTGTGTACTGATGATAGGAGCTATTTTTTGATGTTTATCCAAAAATAAAGTTATATGGTTTCAGCTAGCAATAACTCTTTGATGAATTAACAGTATAGCTACATCCATACCGATGTACATAATATACAAAGAGGTTCGATGTAGTCGTATTTATAATATTGAAGTCTTATCCTAATATATGTAGTGGACTGATTACAGAATTATTGTATAGCCATGCACTTGCCTGACTGCTGAAGGAACAGCAATTATACATTTTCACATCCCATTGCTTTGAAAATAATGCAAGAGAACAACTCCTTAGTGAATATTTGGCCCTAAAATCACTACCATGGTTAGTATTATGCAAAAGTTTACCCGAGAGTGGTCAGGTCACCTCCCTTGTGCTTTGATTACACCTTCCATATGGATTACAGATCATATTAGAAACATTTAATTACTCAGCACAGCATTAATCACTGCACTGAATATGTTTCACCTTTTCTCCTTCCTGCAATGTTTGTTTAAGCCAAGTTGACTGGATAGCAGTGCATGAAAAACAAAGAGCCTTATATGGCAGAAGGGAAAGAAAACTTCCAGCAGGCAGATCATGGGGTCAACTCTTAAGCCTTCATTTATTAGCTCTGTTACCCCAGGGCAAGTCACTTACCAACTCTGGTGAGTGCAAATCTTCTTTTGTAAAATAAGCATAATAATAACCAGCCTTTCATCTCCAGTCTGTCGTAAAGAGTAATAGAGAGTACATGTAAGATACTCTGTAAACCCTAAAGCCTTGGATCCACGTACAAATATTGCTCTTATGGAATTACCTTTTATGACTACTTTTAATCTCCATTTCTTTGTTTTATCCAGGCAAAGTCATTGTCTTAGACTACAAATACTTGCAGAGTGCGGCAGAGTAGGTTATTTGTGGGGTGGAGTAGACGTGGTAGAGTACATTTTAAATTTGTTTTATTTGATAGAGATGAAGGACACACTCTCCGTCAGGTGCTCTTCCTTCTTTTGACAGTGTAAATATGGCCAGAGCCCTTTGTTCTGAGCCTACAGGAATCCAGAAAATGCAGTGGATTTGGTCCTACTCCTTTTCTGGGGATCTTCCATTTTCATCTCTGCCCTGAAAGAGTTCAGAGGCTGAACTGGGCTCTTGGGTTCCCAGAGCTCAATTTGTAAAACCTACATAAAAAATAACATGATCATCTGTTCACCTGAATTTTTAATGTGTGTTCTAACCAGAGAATTCTCAATTTTTGCAGGATAAATATTCACAGATAAAGTGTTACTGGAACACAGCCATGCTTATTCGTTTCTGTTTTGTCCGTAACTGCCTTCGTACTCAAAGGATAGATTTGAGTAATTGCGACAGAGACCCTATGGCCTGTGAAGCTGAAAATATTTACTTTCTGACCCTTTATAGTAAAAGTTTGCTGACCTCTGATTTAGACTGAGGTTTGGTTTGAGTCATTATTACAACAATGAAAGACATGAAAACAATGTGTATATGCAACATATATATGTGTGTGTCCTTTAAACTTTCTAGCTAATCTTTAGTTTAAGAAAAAAAGCACATTTAAAAAAACTCGGAACCATAAGTGCTTATAGTTTTCTTGAGTACATCTTAACTTCTTGGGTTTATTTATCAGACATCAAGAACTTTCTCCTATATTCCAGTAGTACTGAACTAAATACTTTTCCACATATTATTTAACATTATAATCTTCTCAAAGACAATCTGAAGTGCTTGTTATTAAACCCCTTTTAGAGCAACAGAAAAGGGCGTTCAAGAGGGTTTAAATTCCTTGCTAAACTTTGGAACTGCTCAGAGCCAGAATTCAAACTTAGATACTACTGAATCTGAGCTGACAGTTGCCAGGGTGAAGATTATGAAACATATCCTCTCTCCTCTGTCCTTTTGCCGACATCGTGAGAGGGGTTCCACCATGTAGGGAAATCACGGTAGAAAAGAGTGAGAGGCGCACACCCTCAGGGAGGCCCCGGTCCATGCTGTGTCCTCCTGATTCTCTTTGTAAGATGTTTTGCGCTATGCTGGATGCTCCTAGTTTAAATAATAGCACACTGTTCAACGTGGACGTTAGTACTTAGAACCTAGCAATTGTGACTATAAAACAGGTGGAGAAAAAAATGGGATTATTATCATTGATTTCTAGGCAGAGAAGTGCAGAAAGTGGAACAACCCTTATTTGGAATGAGGGTAACTGCTCTACGTCAAATACTATGACTTTAACATAATTAACTTCAGTTGCTATATCATTCACATTAAGTTTTGTATGAATTACATTTAGTAATATAGTAAAGCTTTAGTTAACCTATATTTAATCCAATTTAATTAATTTGGATTAAATTAATTAATATATGTAAAATGTTATAGCAACACCAGAAATATGGGTTGTATTAATCTAGTGTTTATTTTCAATATGTTGTTATTGTTATGATAATAACCATTTTTATTGCTATTAAATCAAAGGACACATATAAATGTCCTGGCAAGGTGGCTTGATAGGGCTGTATTTCCCCAACAGCAGTATTTATACCCCCTAGGAATACACTGTGGTATGATGGAGTCTCTAAAGCCACAGGACAAATAGAGCTTGTTTTCCTGAACCATCAACTTTGCTCAAAGCTTTTTGGGAGAAGGTGTTATGTTTTATATTAAAAAAAAAAAAAAAAACACACAAATATGTAGGTAAGAGAAAGCAAATGCACATGAATTTTCGAAAGCATGAGAATTGAAATACTATTTACAGGCTGTAGGACACGTCCAGCTATGGCTCTAGAAGCTCTGGGGGCGATGCTTAGATTCTCTACCATTAGTTTGTGCTACTTACCAGGGGAATCTTGCAGTAAATTTTAATGCCATCCTAAGCTGGTTTCTATTTTTCTGTAAGGTTCTCAAGTTTGACGCTATCACCTTCTCCCTTTGTTAAGTAAAACATAGTCACTAAAAGGCTACCAGGAAAAAAGAATTCCAAAAGAAACAGAGGTGGGTTTTTTGTATACGGGGACTGGGGGTTGGGGTTTGGGGAGTGGTGACTTTTTCTGGAAATGATACTTCTTGACTCTGCCCTTTATGCCCAGGGTGAGATAGATGGCCAAGAGCTGCCACGCTCAGGTGTTGTGGGGAGGGAGGGGTGCTTAGGCACGGTGGTGGGCTCTTTGAAAAGGTTCCTTGTTGATGAAAAGCCATAGCTTAGGTTTTTTACTTTATAACCAAGTAAATTCTTACAGCAAATCATGAAGACACACTGGCAGAATTCAAGACGACGTCACTGTGTTGTTTTAAATTTGTGTGTCGTCGTTGGCCCCCGCTGCCTGCTATGAACAAATTAATATTTCTTTACAACCCCTGAAATGAGCTCATAAAGAGTGCAGCAGAGTTGAGGACATTGCCATCTGTGGTGGGACATTTAATCAAAATTAAGCCTAGAGATCTTGAGTGAGTGACACGTTATTGTCAATCAAATTGTAATTGGTATAGTGCCCTCTGTTTTCTTAAAAATCCTAAAGGGATATTATTTTACCACAAAAATGCTGACCTTTTTTATCCGTTAAAAAGCCCTTAGATTACTATTTCTGCATGTATAAACACAGATAACCCATTTTATTCGTGTGTATTAATAGTTAATTTGTTCAGCACGGGCTTTTAAAATGTCCCCTAAGTTTCGCTTCTCGTCTTCAGTCTCCTCCTCTTCCTTCTGCCTTTGCTTATGGACCAGCTGCCTCACAAACTGGACGTGGTCTAGGGCATTTTTTTTCCCCTTGAGAAGGTCCTGTCCCACGACGCGAGTGGCAAGAACTACAGACAGAAGAGCGTGATGCGAGCGTTGCCATCCGAACGTGGACATCAGCCGTGTGTGTCAGTGGCAGGGATTTGTCAAGAGGGCGTTGAAGAGACCCTGGTAGAAAAGAAAGGAAAGGAGCAGCAAAAGAGAAAAGGAAGTACTCCGGTAGAAAAGTAGAAAGGGAAAGAAACAAATGGAGCCCCTAAGGGTTTGCAGCAAGTCCTAATAAGTCATGAAGTTGTTGCCTCACAGGCGGGTGTAGTTCTGAAGTCACATCCAGAGTGTAGAGTCACACTTTCCTGCTAAGGCAGGTCTCAGGTTGAATGACCTGTCATCTCTTTAAGTGACCAAAACTAATTTTGTTTTGTTTTTAAATCGATTTTCTCCTCTGGTTGAGCACCAGATGAGGTGTTGGTTTACTTTTAAGGTGCCCTGCAATGCAGAAGTGATGTCGCTTTAAAAACTAGACTCATCCTGGGTGAGCTGAGATGCCACGCTGAGGGCGTCTGGGAGCTGAGAACCCAGGAGGAAAAAGGAGTTTCTCGTCTCCTATTTGAGGCTCACTCGTGAGCCTGAATGCGTTGCCTGAGAAGCTGTGGACTTGCTGGCAGAGGTCACCTTGCTCCTCTTTCTCCTGTCTCTTTACCTCCCATGTTTCAGTGGAATACGTGTAACTTGAGAAGACAGCTTTGTGATTCTGCAGAAGTGGAACTCTGAATTTCCCACGAAGGAATATCTAATCAACCCCACTATCCCAAATGCTGTCTTCTCCCACAGGCTCAACCATCTCCAAGTGGGAGTTAGGAATCCACCAAGAGCTATCACGTCCTTTAGGGCAGCAGGCAGGAATCTCGCAATTCTATATCGTATCTCATGTGGACTAAGCGTCGATGGGTGAATGACCGCCATCTCACTAGTGATGAAGGGTTTATTATGCCAACCGAACTCACATTCGAGGCAACAAAACAGTCCAAGGGAAAGCCTGTTCCCTGCTCAAGCATGGGATATTGTAGTACTGCTATCAAGCATTTATTAAACATCGACTTTGTGTCTGACAAACAGATATTTGTTTACTGAATGCTTTATCATTCTATCATCAGTTTTACATTTCTGTATAGAGAAACCAGATTGGGTGTTGTCCATAGCTGAAATTTCTGCATCAATCTAGGGAGAAGATAACCCATGATGTACTACCCAGATAGACAGAAAGGGAGTATGTTAAAAAATGTAATGTCTGATGCAGATGGTTACAGTAACAGTTTGTTATTGCTTGAGTTAACCACTCCAATTCATTTTAGTAGTTGTAAACTAGTCATGAATATTTAATGCGTGACTATATATCAGTATATGAAAGCATAGATGTGACACAGTTGTGGCTTCAGGACATTTATTCAAATACAGTTTAGGACATGATTAACTGTATCCTACTGTGTTGACTTGGACATTGATGATATCAAATGTGAGTCTATCTACTCTTCCAAGACCACCTTGCTTATGTCCATGCCTTCAGCTTCGTATGCTCATGAATTCCAGATGGTCTCCAGTCTCTCCCCTGAGTTCCAGATTTAAATGGGAATTACACAAACAGTTGCCTCCTGGATAGCTCCATCTGGATGTCCCACAGACATACTCAGTCTTTATCTGATGCTCCTGAATTTGGTCGTTGGTGCCCCCATTCACTCTATGACTTATAGCACAGATCTAGGAGTTGTGCTCTTTCTTCCTTTTCTAACCATCCCTGCCCATATGTAACTTTCATTCATTTGGTGAGTCCTGTCAATTCTATTTATGAATTTTTTAAATCAAATCCTTCTTTTCCATTAGGAAACGTCTTAGTTTGTACAAATTCTCATCATATTTTGGTCTGAAATCTAACAAAATAGTCTCCTAATGGATCTCACTAATTCCAATGGTCTTTTCTCCACCATCCTACTTGCTTGGCCTCCTTAACACTGCTTGTTACACTTTCCTCGCGTAATGTATTCCATTGCGCCCCCTTATCGCTTATCTTTTTAACACTCAATCTCCTTAGCACGACATACAAGGCCTCTTTGATGTGGTCTGTGCCCACTTTCTCTGCCTGGTCTTTTGCACAACAGCTGACTCAGTGACACTTCTGTGCTTTGCATAAGTTGTTTCCTCTGATTAGAATGTCTTTGTCCCTTAACTATGTTGAACAAACTCCTGTCCATCCTTTAAAACCCAATTCAAGCTTCACCATCTTTGTGAATTCTTTGAAATGTACCTAAGGCCCTTAGAGCAAGAGGCTGTCTTTATAAGCAGATGCAGAACATGCTTTGTTTTTGTTATATCACTTATTATAGGAATTATAATACTAGTTTATGTAATTAATAATTGTTTATAATTGCCTTCTTCCATAGACATATTCAACTTTGTGTCTCCAGGCCTAACAAGCTTTCTTGAATGCAGTGGACATTCACTTATGTAATGTTAATAGAACAAATCAATCAATTAGATTTTAGTGACAGTCTTAGGTAGCAAGACATCTTTATACTTACAAATTGAAAAATAAATCCTCCAGGGGAGCGGATGTAGCTCAGTGGTTGAGCACCTGCTTACCACGTACAAGATCCCGGGTTGGATCCCCAGTACCTCCTAAAAGCAAAAAAACAAACAAAAGAGAAAAACTAACTTTCATTGGGGAGTGGATGTAGCTCAGTGGTCAAGTGCCTGCTTCCCATGTACAAGGTCCTGGGTTCAGTCCCTGGTACCTCCTAAAAACAAACAAACAAACAAATAAATCCTCTAGTTATGAGAGAATTTGTATTTCTTTTTGCACTCACTATCTAAATTGCATTTCTGACAGGCTGGCCCACCAGCCATGCTTCATGAAAGATCATGAGACAAAGGGAGAAGCTTATTCATCTCAACATTGAGACATTTTGTTTTTCTGCAAAGCAAAGTGATCTGGGGACTCCTTTGCAGGCTGACCATGTCCTGCAAAATCCCGACTGTGTCTATTCTAGCAAGGATGGAGAGTGTGGTTGAGATATTACAGGAGGTAGATTCACATCAGGGCACAATGAGAAAAAGAAAGACTAAGGAATAAAGCTTTCACTGGCTAACAGCTGCTTTCTATCTCTGTCTTTCTCTGGGGCCATTCAGATGCTTGTTTCTGCTCATGTCTCTGTCTCCCCCTTCTTTCTCGTGGTTCTTTCTAGAGGTCAGCTCTTTATTTCTCTCTATAGACAGCTTCCCTTGGCTAGTCATTAGACCCTACCATGAAATCTCCCTGCTTTCCCATGTCCAGCTTTTGGAGCTCACCACTCCATCCTTTCCCAGTTCCAAATTTTCAGGAGACAGACTTCACTTTGACTGGATGCTTTTAAGTGTCTGACCTTGGTCCCTGTATAAGGGACTGGTTGAGAGGAGGAATTTCTCTAAGAAACCGCACAGGGTAGGGGAAATGCTAGCATCTCTAGGATAGGCATAGTGGAGAGTTTGGCTGAGGATTATCAGCCTTTTCATCTAAATCCTTGCATGAAGGCTATCCATGAGCAGCTTGAAATTTCTACTCCCATTCTGCGCTTAGTGCAGCCCAAATCAAGTCTTTGGAGTTAGGAATCCTGTTGTTTCCTCTTGATCCCTTTGTGAGGTGACCCATTGCTAACGAGATGATTTGGGGTAAAGAGTGATCAATAATCTCTTTTTTCATTTTTTTCTCTATTTTGTTTTCTGTTGAAAACAAAGGGAAAATTGTTCTAAAGAAGATAGCATGGCCAGGGATATCTTTAAACCTCTTCCATCTTTTCAGTGTTGATGCTGGTATAACGTAGAGAAATACTAAATGTTAACTTGTCCTCTCTTCTCCCCTAATCTATTGATCCTGGGCTCCAGGACAAACTGTAATATGTGAAAGTAAAATTTCCCTTGTGCCTCTTAGCTCTGACAGTTCTTAACCTGGCTCTTCCTTCTGGCCCACCCTACTTTTCTACTTGTGTCTTGGTTATTAGTAAACATGAATCACCCTCTGGGCCTCTTGGTTAGCACAGTTTCTGTCCACTTCGTTTTTGTAGCTCATCAGTGGAAATCAGAGGGTATTTGCCCAATAAATGTTTGAATGGGCCCAAAACAGGAAACTGATCCTGGTAATAATACATCCTAACTACATCAGAATCGTATCTAGGACACCCATGCCCATTCCCACTCCATCTCACCTCACAGTTTATTTTCCACTTAGCAGTTACTAAAATCTGTCATTACTGTGTTGTCCGTCTTTCCCACTAGAACATAAGCTCCATGAGGGCTCGGGTCTTGTCTACCTTCTTTAGACAAGTTCCTAACAGGACTGAAGATAAATAATTGCTATTAGGAGAGAAGAATGAATGAATGAAGTATGCATAGGTAGAATGAAGAAAAGAAGGAGGGAGGGAGGAAGGAATGAAGGTAGGTGACATAATAGTATTATTATGCAGAGAGCTTCCATTTTGAACACTTTAACCCTTTCTTCATCTCAAGGATATCCTCATTCCAGAGCAAACGTGGGGAATGCTTGCAGGAGGGTCCACCCTTTAATCAGATCCCATAGTCCAAAGCTGAAACACAGTGAAGAAAGAGAATATTTTCCTGTCAATTGGCCAAACCAGAGCCAAGGGCTTTTGAGGAGGCACTTAAAGAATTTTCAGTTTGCAATTGTGCAGAAGCTGTTGTTCAGGTAATTTAACATTGATTTTAGTTTAAAAGGCAATTAAGACAAAATGGGCAGCCACTAGCCACTTACCTTAAATAAGCTTAGATTTGAATTGCTCCCATTACCACCTTTGTTTTCCATGCTTGAGTTTTTCTATGCTAATTTAGCATGTAATGGTGTGGTGGCAGACGTGGCACAGGTGGCTGAAAGAGGGAACCCCTCCAGGCAGATGACTATTGAAAAAGGAAATGCCTGGTCCAGAAGTGGTCCCCAGGGAAATGAGTTCTCTTTTATGCCAGTACTAAGAATATGGGTTAATATAACTTTCCAGGAATCTGGTACCTTTTATCTATATCTAACAGCCTAAACTCAGCTAGAAATGAACCCTAAGGGAATGAACAGGGGCAAGACCATAATACATGATCAAGGATGTTCAAAGCAGTGTTATTTAACATAGAGCAAAAGGAAATTGAACATCATTTTCATAGAATACCAACATGGAAGTTATATATATTTTTTAATGCAGAAAATGTTCATGACATATTGCAAGGTACAGAAGATTATAAGGTTGCTGATCTGATAGACAATTGTGTCCTTATTTAGTTGTATATGCAGTGGAAATGTCTGAAGTGGACAGATCTACAACAACAAAATGTTCAATGTGATTACCTTTGGGAGGTAAAATAATGATGTGACTTTTCCTCCCTGTGTTTTTCTGAATATGGGAACCTTTCCACCATAATTATAATTTTATAATTATACAAAGCATTGAAAACAAGACTTGTTTGCTGCATTTCAATTAGGACACCTCTCTCGATGATACATGCCATCTCAGGGAATGGGTTCTGTGTGCATATTAAATTATGGGGAGGGTGGACTGGGTATTTAGTTGTAATAATTCTGTTTCTTGCTTGAAGCAAGTCTGCTAAGCTTCATTGAGAAAGGTCATTCACCTGGCTCTAGTTTAAAGTTGTAAGGTATAGCATACTCTAAAATATGCCCAAGTGATTCATGCATTTGTCTATTAGAAAATGTGGTCATTTACCACCAACCAATGTTGAGCTAATGGGATCCATTTAGGACTATAACCACAACAAGTCCACCATAAATCGTATGCTTTCCCTCCTGAATATGCCTCATTAAGCTCACCTTCCTCAATGCAACTGGATTATTAGATGTCAGGACGAAGGAAATCATTAGGTCCCACTGTTCTAATCCTGCAAAGTACCAATGTGGTTGCTATGTAATTTTTTTTTTTTCATATGGTGCCTGCTTTGTGCTTTTCTAAGGGAAAATATTTTCAAACTGGTAAAGAAGTAGTATTACCGTATTGTGAGGCATATCTCAGTAGGTCATTACCATAACTTCTAGCAGAAAGGATAATCTATGTTGCATTTTACTTCAAGGATAAGATTGATTTTTATAAAAAATCTTTAGTGCATTGAGGCTTAAGCTTTTTTGCCTTATGAAGAAGCAATTACATGCTGGAGTTTTCCAGAAATGTTAGGTAAGTGTGAGGCAAACTTTGATATGTGTTGAAGGCCTTATCATCCAACATTTGAAGACAATGCAGTTACTTGGCAAGAAATATGATATTGGCATACCAGCAGGCATCACCACTGACCTGGCCAGTGGTATCCACCATTTTCTTATATTGCATCTAATTGATAAATATAGGGAATGACAGAGAAGAAAATAATAAACACCCACTAGGAGTAAACCATTTTGGATGATTTATTACCCATATGTAATAAACTACAAATATAAGTATATATGTATATACTTTCAAAAAGGCCTATATATAAGCTTGCACTCACTTTTCTTATTAAAGTTAGATACATGTATCTGTGCCTTTTTGTGTGTATATATTTAAATGTTCTATGTGTTTTTAAAACTGAGCATATCAACTTTTAAAAAATCTAAAACCAATATGCAAATGCTCTTTACAAAGAAGAAACAGATAGAGCTCTTTCAATTCCACCATCAAAACCACCGTCCTGGGAGTGGAGGTGGCTCAAACAATTGAACTCCTGCCTCCCACATGGGAGGTCCCGGGTTTGGTTTCCAGTGCCTCCTAAAGGAAAAACAAATAGACAACAAGCAGACAATGAGCAAAAACAATGAGCAAACAGACAAGGGAGCCATCTCGGGGGAGGGGGATGAAAACACCCTCCCCCTTTCCCTAGAGATAGTTGCTATAATGAATTTGGGGTCCATTCTTCTAGAACAGAGGCTGGGAAACTTTTCCTTCAAGAGCCAGATAGTAAGTATTGCAGGCTTCCTGGGCCATCTGGTCTCTGTCTCAACTACTCAGTTCCGGCCTTGTCCCATGGAAGCAGTCATGGACACTACATAAATGAGTGGGTGTTGCTGTGTCCCAAAAAACGACATTCATGGACACTGAAGCTTGAATTTCATATAATTTCCCTATCACAAAATGTTATTTTCCTTTTGATTTTCCCCACCATTAAAAAAAATACAAAAACCCTTCTTAGCTAGTGAGCTGTATGAAAATAGGCAGTGGTCTTATTTGGCTCAGGGTTGAATTTGGCTGGCCCCTATTCTAGACTGCTTTCTTTATATTCACAAATATTTATTTTTCTATAGTAAAATCTATAGTGTTATTTTACATGTGCATTTTCTTTCATAAAAGGTACCAGAGTGTATGAATCATTTATAACTTGCAATTTAATCTGAGAAATACATACATACATACACACACACACACATAGTTTGTAGTAGATTGAATTATTTAGGCATGTTCTTAATCTTAATCCAAATTTCTGAGTGTATAAACCCGTTATATTAGGATCTCTTAAAGGTATTATTTTAAACTAAGGTGTGGCCCAACTGAATGAGGTGGGGTCTTAGTAGGGATACCTGGAGGCCTTAGAGACAGAAAGAAACCAGAAGCCAGAGAGAAGACCTCAGGGATAAGCCGGAAGTCAGTGGGACTCGGAAGAGAAAGGAGAGGACATTGACATGTGAGGCAAGGAACCCCAAGGAGCACTAGTGCCAGCACCGAATATTATGGACTTTGGGGAAAGTCAGCCTTGCTGATGCATCAATTCTGCCTTTCTCTACCCTTGAAGCCACAAGTCAATAAATTCCCATGGCTTAAGCCAATCCATTATATGATGTTTGTCTTAGCCGAGCTGGTAAACCAAGACACAGTTGCACCACGAAGTATGTATAGATACCTTTATCTCGAGCCATAGATACATCTATATAGCTGTAGAGGTATTCCCAGATAGCTTTAGTCAATAGTTTTCACTACTGTGTAATAGGACACTGTATATTTTTTACACTGCATAGGCGTTTGTTTGCTGTTTCTTTTTCCTTTCCTTTCCCCTTTCCCCTTTCCCCTTTCCCCTTTCCCCTTTCCCCTTTCCCCTTTCCCCTTTCCCCTTCCCTTCCCTTTTCCCATTACAAGCAGTGCTGCAATTACCATGTACGGGCATGCCTTATGCCTGTTTTGTTCGGGTAGATAGAAGTAGAACTGCTCAGTTACAGGGTGTTCATATTTTCCATTTGAAAAGATACTAGGGAATCAACTTCCAGAGTGACAGCATAGATTTACACTCCTACCGACACTGAGGGAAACTTCCCTCTCAAGCACTCTTGATTTTGATGATTTCATTCATTGCTGTGTGGGATGGGAGCAAAGACTCAGCTTTACTTATGTGTCATCCTATTTGGTAGCCACAGATGCTACTCTACACCTTTCTTTTGCTTTTCGTGAGTACAGATTCTGTTTTAACTCTTTGTTGTGCCAGTTACACATGAGAATAGCAATTTATATCAATAACCAGATTTGGCAGCATCTGCTAAGGTTGTCCCACTCTGCGATTAAATGGCCATATGTGCCCAAGAACACAGGGACGATGGGGCTGTAATTAGGGTTTGTTGTCTCTCCACCTCCCTCTTCCACCATCCTTAACTTCAAATAACCTTGCTTTTGTGAATTGATTTTTGAATCAAATTATTCCCCTGAGAATGCCCGTTTTTGCTGTGACACTAATAATGCTGTATTTTTCTATATCTCTGTAATTACACAGGATTTCCATTAAGCAAAAGTCTAGAAATCTTTCCCCATTTTATCTGATGCCATTAAAACGCATGTTTACAGGATGACATGCAGCTTGTATTAGAAGTTCATGTTTAAAATAATCAGGGAGTAGCATATATTGTGTGCTGTATAATCACCGTGAAAGAAAAGCTTACCCAATTGTTATCTTAGACCCCTTTAAATGCCACTGCCCCCCAAAAAAACACATGTAAACTTTTCTTAACTCCACAAGGAGAAAGTTAAACACCATGTTAATGCTTTATTAAAAAGCAAACAATGCACAGACAAAAAACCTGCCTCATTTTGTTACTGGTGTGACAAAAATAAATGATGGTTGTGCACAGAGCTGGCATGTCCCAAAAACCTGGAAATAGTGCTGCTAGATTTGGAGATGCAATAAATGTGAAAATAAATATCTGAAAGATTTATTAGCATTTTAAAATTTGCTTACCAATATATGAAATCCAAATGAGTTGTGCACAAGGACTTTAACCAAAATAAAGTACCCAAGAAGAGAACAAAGATTACAGAGGAAGCCTCTGGGTATTTCATTTTTAATCAAGTATATGATATATATAGGCACACATATATGGAATTTTCTTTGTGGACTAGATTCCTTTCCTTCAACTAAGAAGTGTTTGAAGATGCAAGGTGATCTTACTGCATATAGCTTGCATTCTGACTGTGAAAAAAAATTTTTTTTTCTACATCCCCAAAACTCAATTCCCCAATAAGCAATTGTTTAGTACCCACCAAAAGCAGCAGACTAGGAATATCTAGAACCTTGAATAAAGCATTTCTGTGAAGAAGGAAAAAAAAAAAAAGAATATAAGGATTTGGGGGGGGCTAAGAAAATTACTTTGTTGCTATTATCCAATGTAAATGAATTTTAAAGGTGATCTCTAAAGCTCATCAGGAGACTACAGATGTTTCCTCCTGAAAACAAATTCAAATTTTAGAGCTTTCTCAATTAGTGCATAATATATTAGACATTTGAAGAGATTCCAACGCTCTAGCTACCAAATAAAGTAAAATTGCTTCCTGGGAGAAAAACTTCAAGAAAAAAAAATCAGCATTGTTTTTGTTTGTTTGCTTTGCTTTGTTTTTATTGGGAGGAGTGGAACGAAAGGGAAGGTGATGAGTTTTCCATCTTTTACTAGTATTTGTCTAATGAAGTAGCATATCGGACATCATAAATACTGTCCCATGGACATTTTGAATAATGCAGGAGAAGCATAAGTAATTGGAAGCGCTTCCATCCTGCCTTCAGACATTCCGTTGCTGGTGAGTTAAAATTACTTGTCAAGTGTGGACTGGGAGGGCTGTGCAAGGTGCCCTATTCTGTCATGTGGTACATATTTAATGCTTGAAAGAACAAGGGAAGGGGCACGTGCAGGAGAGCGAGATAGAGCCGCTAGCCCGGCGCTTTGCAACCGCTCCTTGGAGGCGTGGAGGCGGGATCCGCTCAGCCTCTTCGTCCACCGCCGTCCCCAGGCTGCAAGACTTGGCAAAAACCATTTGACCAGCGTTTTGGCGCGGAGGCCGAGGCCGCCTGGGCAGTGGGTCTCTCGGGCGCTGCAGCGTCCGCGGCCCTCCGGTGGCCTCCCTTTGTGTGCGTCTGTGTGTTGATTGCCGCCTGCGCTCAGGCTGCTCGCTCGCTCCCTGCGCCTTCTGCACCTGCTGGTGGCGGTGTCAGGCTGCCAGGCGGCCCTGGCGAGCGAAGGCGCAGCGCGCACGGCAGATGACTGGAGTCATTTACATTGCTAGCACGTGGGTGCCGTTTGCCGTTTCCTCGGACTTCTCCCGCGTTCTCCCGGTGAAGAGGCAGGAGGCACTTTGCAGCCGACGATGAAATCTTGGCAGCTAATTGCAGTGGTGGGAGATGCCCTTCAGGTAAGGCGAGAGGCTGAAAAACCCTGGCAGGGAAGGAGAGAGCGAGCGAGCAGCTTCTGCAGAGGCTTCCCGAAGCCCGCTGAATCTGCGGGAGGCGGGTAAAGAGAGCCGGGGCCTGGGGGGCGGGCGACGCGGGGAGGAGTGTGCAAATTGACATTTTTGGCTGCCTGTGAGCGCGGAGGCGCAGCCAGCCGCTGTCCAGCGTGAACGCCGCGAGGGTGGCGGGTGCGCCTCCCAGGCTGCTGATTAGAATAGGGATTTGGCCGCCCATGGAATCCGGGAAAACCAAAGCAGCGATGGAAGTGTGTGGACGCGTGTGCAGCGTGTGAATGGGACACGGTATGTAAGCTCAGCTCCGGGGCGCTCGGGGGCTGCGCCCAGGACTCGCCCTGCGCGCACCGGGGGGCCGGGTGCCTAGAGGCAGCGAGGGGCGTTTGGCGAGGGCTCGGGTGCCCCGAGATGAATCGATTTTCTTTACCCACTGGAAGTTAGTGGGGAACTTCATTGCCAGTGCTCTTTGGCCCCGTTTAACTTTATTCCCGGAGATGAATAAGCGTTTATAAGAAACGATGCGAAAGTCCCAATAGGCTAGCGACGGCTTTGCAGGAGATGCGCGGGTCTTCAAAGGAGGGATTTATGGAATTACCGGCCAGATGGGTCTTGTGTTAGGAAAGTTGGCGAGCTCACGTTCCAAGGAGGCGTCTGCGCGCGTGTGTGGGCATATGTATTGTATGTTTGTGTAAGCATGTCTACCGAGCTCGTTGTGCTGGAGCACTCCGAACCTCTTCTGCTTTTCCTGATTCCCCTGGAAGAGTGATTCCGCTGACAATATCCAATATGCTTTGACTTGTGAAATAGGCTCTGTGCCATTTTTTGAAGTGGAATAGGAACCCAAAGGTTGCCCTTCTTGAGAGATCACCTGGGGGAAATGTTCTTTGCCTTCTAAAGTGAGAGGATTAATTGTCGAGCGTTTTTAAAATATACAAAATGTTGACTACGACACTTGTCAGCCTAGACAGATCAACTGGAAGACTCCATCTCAGCCTGCCCCTCTAGCCATCAAGTTCAGATGACAGTGAAACTGTAAAGCGGCGTGTTTTTCCTCCTATTTTAGAGGGGGCCAAGGGAAAAGTTTTGTTGGCAGTAACATCTTAGTAAAATTATTTTTAACCCATTTGTTAAGAGAGTCACTTTCTGAATATCTTTAGATATCTCAAACTATATGCACTGTTCGTATGATTTGAGATTTGGATGCACACAAAATAATATGATTTATAATCGAGACACTGAAAATGATTGTGCAGTACTCTATTTGGGTAGCTGAGCTAAGTAGTCAATTATTTGGCTTGTGTTCCCTAATTTTAATCAAAATGTATATTTGGAAATCCAAAAGGCATGCATAAAAATCTGCCCCTGAAACAGGGTAAGTTGCTTCTGTGGTTTGTTGTGAGCACGTTTGAACAGGGTGGTTTTTCAAGGAAGTCTCCTAAAGTGGATCAGCAACAGCTGTTTACCATTCACCGCCCTGGGATGCAAGCAGCATGCAGGTCTGCATGCAGGAGGCAGGAGTTTCCAGCTCCCTGCTGCCCACTCGGCTCCCATCCTCCTGCTGTACTCCCAGGGTACCAGAGAAGAGTGCTTCCCTGAAGAGCTGGGAGGGGGCCCTAGGGAGAGGAAAGGTTCCCTCCCTCCCTTCCCCTCCCCTCCTCTCCCATTTTTTTCTCTCCTTCCCTCTTTCTTTTATTCATCCAATTCCTTTTCATTTCCTTCTGCCTTTTTTTGTATCTGAAACACAGAATGCTTTTCAGATATCTTCAACTATATTCTATTTTTTAAAAACGTTTTGAGTCCTGAAGGAAAATTGGAAGTTTCATTTTTTAACTTTTCGGAATTCTCTCCTCACATAGAGGAATTAATATCAGACAACGCTACTGTGCACTGTTCCTATAAAAAAGTGAATAATCAAACTTTTTTTGTTATTTTAATTTAGCCAAGCAAATAGACTCCTGGAAAATGCTCCCACTACATGAAGAGCTGAAACTGCTTTCTGCGGTCATGGAGTGAAGGGTTTACAGAGGTGCTCTTTGCCTTTTGTGACTTTATTAAAGGGCTAAGCATAGTTTTTTACATTTCTCTTTGGTAATCTTGGTCCTCAAGCTTCTATTTTCCTTATTGCCTGTTTTAACTTTTGAGTCTGGATTCACTTTAATCTTTATTTCCTTGGACTTGGTAGAAATAACTATTAGTGTTGACTTATAGGTTTGTTCATTTGTTAAGTTTTATGCAAATAGTTTATTTCTGTTTCTATTTTATTGTGTTTCTCTTTGCTCTTAAAAAGGACCAACTAATCATTTTCTAGGTTTTTTTTCTTTCTCTGAACAATTATGACACAAACATTGAAGTGATCTCAGATAAAGGGCTTTTTGTAACACTTGTGTTCTTTTAAATGACAGTTGTTAAGATTTTGAGAACATATTGTGATATTTTGAGAATACTGTGTAATCAGACAACACATTCCGTACTGCTTTTGGATTGATTATCAAAAACTCATCTGGATAGGAAGATCTGGAACTAAATAAATACTACTAAATCCAATGAAAGATAATTTTGGCCTGGTTTTCTCTCTCTTTTTAGTAATTTCTTATACTAGATTTCAAAAAAGTTGCAATACCAGGGAGATGGAACAATTAAATCGATATTCATTGGTCTGAAAGAGGAAGGAAATGTATGAACCATTAATACAACTTTTGTTTATGATTAATTGTTAGCTTTTGTTTAATTTCATGTGCATCAATCTGAAAGGTATTGTGTGGGGAGGTGAGTATGTCCTGCAGAAGTAATTCTAATGGAATTAAAATGAAAGTCTTTTCCATGATCTCCCTCTTGTGTTTCAGAAGAAAATAAATAAACAGGGAGAAAAATCATTGACCCTTGATTTTTTGCACTTTAGACTTCATTTTTGTCATACACCAAAAAACTTCTGAGTGCAATAATACCTTTGATCTATGCAAGTATTGAAGGATGTACACCTTTGTCTTTCTGCTGGCTTTCCTTCATCCTCATGCGGAGTTGAACATTTGAGTATATTATAAGCAAGAGTAAATGGGAACAATTAAGGCCATAAATTTATAATTATGCAATTTCATTTACTTGAATTAAATGATATATAAATATATAAGGCAAAAATAGTACTGATGATTTAGTATTTATGCTGTCCCCCTCTGCCTGCCCTGCACTAAAAAAATAAATTCATCCTTAAAAGTCAGGATTTAACACACAGTGCTTTGCTGGGAAACCATTGTATATTAAATAATTCAGTAACTATATTTTTCCAGACAGTTTGCAGAGGTATTTTTTCATTAATATAAATACAGTTTATAGTGAAAAGTTGAGTGTATGTATGTGTTTTGGTACCCAGAATGCTGAAACAGCTTGTGTCAGCTATCGTAATTCGTTTTCATTCAGCAAAACTAGGTTATGAATTCAATCAATTAAAAATGACAAAAAGCCCAATTTCACTACCTAGATTAATATGCTTCCAATTTTTCCTGCTCCATAAAAATTTCAAAGAGTTCTTTCTGGTTAGGAGCCTGTATAACCTATAGGGTATTGGAAGTCCCCCATCTCACATTAGCTTAAGATGTCTGAATACTTTGATGTAGAAAACGTAAATAGCATCAACTGGATAGTCTTATTACAGTTTTGTAATTTTGTATTTTCTAGGTCTTATGAAATGATTTCTGTTGAGTTTAAAAGAAGTAGAATGGTGGTTAGTTCCCTAACATTAATCAATGTGAATAATCTTTCAGCTCATTTCAATATCTTGAAAGTCAGTGAGGACTTTTCAAGAAATCGTATAATTATAGTAGAAAACCGTGTACCAGCTTCAAATGATGGCAGTGACATTGCTTTCTTTCCTTTTTTATTTTGCTCCGGTGGTCATGTTTATTACATTTTCTCTAATTTTGCAGAAGCAAAATCTGCAAACTTGGATTCATGTTTATCTGATTAGGTAAAGCTCACTGCCCTTTAAATGGATCTTCTTACTTATAGAGCAATTGGTAGTAAAAATTTGCCCCATCTATTTTACCTGCAGGTTTGGGTTGGTTAGTTAAATTTTCTAACTTGGTTTGAACATACTTTGATCACACAAACAGCGTGCACATACATACTTGCAGTCAAGAAACCCGTCTGCCAGGCTGCTTTCTTGGTCCCTGTAAGTCCACTCAAATACAAAACAACAACCCAGTAAGCATTGGTGCCAGGTGCCTGCAGCTCTCTTGGGAAAGAAGACCCCTTATGGATGATATATTATGAAGGCTTCTCCCAGGCTTTCATTTTCTCTTTATGATAATTCTGTATCTGCATTTGCTGCCATTGACGTGTTTCTCTGATGCTTAAATGAAAGCTCTACTTGTGAGGAAATCGGTGACTTATCTGCTCATGGGATGGAAGAATCCAGTTGTAGCTGTCATAGTTATTTGAACATATAGAGACCTTCCATCTTTATTATAACGTGCGTGACGCTGAGGCTGATGATGATCACAACCCATAAGCAATAAGAGTAACAATCCAATACTGATTTTTACCTGGGCCCTTATTGACCACCTCTGTGTGTCAGGCAATGGGCAGGGAGCTTCGACATATTTTCTCTGGTCCTTACCAAAGCCTTGCAAATTATGGCTAATTTAAAGATGGGTTAGCAATCTTCAAGATGTTTTGTAACTGGGCTAAGAGACCAGAATCCAGATTTTTCACACTCCAATATACAAAGATACATTGAAATGTACTAATCTAACATTCAGAAAGACAGAATTGGTACTTAACAATACCTTGGGCCAGTGGTTCTCAACTAGGGAAATTTTACCCCCCTATTCTCCTTGGGGACATTTGGCAATCTGTGGAGAGAGATTTTTGGTTATCACAGCTGGTGGTGGGGGGGTACTATTGTCAATTAGTGGGTAGAGGCCAGGGATGCTGCTAAGCATCCTGCATCTTTGCCGTCCCTACCCCCACCCCAAACAAAGAATTAACTAGCAATAGTGGCCAGGTTGAGAAGCCCTGCCCTAGGCAATATCAGCTCCAATATGACTAATATATGCCTCATCTGATTTTGTAAAAGTATGAATAAGGTTCATGAATTTTAGTGATTAAACTTTCCATCTCGGAATGGATACTGTGAATAGGATCATGATGCAAAATCAGAAAGTCCGTATTTTCTCACAATCTGACTTTAAAATTGTTACAGCTGCTCCCTTTGAATGTCTTTCCTTACAAATATGGCAGGGGTCATTGTGATTTCAATGGCAATTTTTCCCTGAGTTACTCAGTGTTACCTCCAACAAGTGCTGGAAAATGAAATTTCTTTCTATGGTAGTGATGTCAATTGTAGAGAAATGTAACATCAACAAATGAATCATGCAACAGTAATTCTAAGAATGTTCCTGTCTGGACCTCCGTTCCCCTCAGTATTCAAACAGCATTTTTCCTTCTTGTCTTTAAGGATTTGTCACAAAAGTTTGTTTGCTTATTTAATAAACATTTAGTGTTTTGAATGTGCCAAGTACTGCTGTAAATGCCTTAAAATATTAATTCACTTAATCCTGAAGGCAAGCCTATCGGGTTGGTATTGTTATTATCTACTTTTTACAAATGAGGGAACCAAGGCCCAGAGAAGTTAAGTAACTTGCCTGAGGTCACACAGCTTCTAAGTGACAGACCCAGGACTTGAACTCCCAGGATATCAGCCTCTAGTGTCTGTGCTCCTAACCACTTCGCCATGTTTTTCAATGAGTGGAAGCATCAGTTTTTAGGCAACATGTTCACTTTAGTTTTGAAACAAAAATATTTTTTGTTTCATTTTGGGGTGGTTATTTAAGCAAACTAACTCAACAAGCTTTGAAAGAGCACGGATGATAATGACCACGTCTTCATTTCACACTATTTAAATACTCTAAATTCTACTTCCTCAGGGTCAGGAGGACTTGCAAATTAACTGCCACTCTCACCTGCAACAACAAAAGCTGCCAAAGGAAAACAGCAATGTTTGGAAGGGCATAATTTGCACCATTAATGATCTCCATTTTATTCCCTGCCTAATTGTGGTGTTGGAAAACAGAAAGAAAATTTCCACTGGGATCTGCTAAGGCTTCTTCAAGAAGCTTAACTCTTTGGTTTTCCAACTCTCTTAAAATGTCCTAGGAAACACAGCACAATCTATGGGGTCCATTGATTCCCAACTAGATGTTGCTAATGCCAACCTATTTATCTTCCTTCATTTAAGCTGTGGCCATCCACTTACCTGTCTCATTCTCTGTCGAACTTCCAGCAGGTAGCAAATAGTATGAAGAGAAAAACAATTTGAGGCGATTTTTAAATAGACGTGCCAATTGAGACACACTTGATTCTGCTTCTGGAGAAAAAACATCTTGCAAATATGCAATTACATGCAAATATATGGAATGTTCAGAAAACCAAGATGGGAGTAGGGAAACTCAAGAAATAGTTGAGTGAATAAATGCATGGAAGAATTTGTATTTTTTAAAAAAATTCTTATCAAGGATTTGAATGGGTTTGAACTTTGAAAATAAGTGTCTTAAATCTTGAATAGAGAATATTAGAGGAAGAGGAAGCCATAGCAGTGCGGACTACGGCTCTGCGAAACGTTGATGCCGAGCCAACTGCCTCCTCAGCCTTCCCGTGCAAACTCAGACATTCCTTGCGTGCTAGTACCCTGGTATCTGCTGACTATTTGTTGCCCCACAAGAAGCTTGAAGATGTTTAACCAAAGCTTTCAAGAATGGAACTGCATTTTCCCCAAGGCAAGATACGAATTTCATCCTGTGAGAGAGGAAGGGCGTCCTTCCTGAATTGGTCAAGGCTAGTCCTCTAGCCAAATCAATGGAAAGGGGCTCTTGAGCCACCCTCCCCCCAACCCGGGGACAGCCCAGGAACTAAGCTGGAAGTGGAAACCATTACTGTTCTTTCTATATTTCAGGCCCAATGAACTCATATGTGAACAGCAAAAGTAAGGAGAGAATCCCATTTCTGAACTGTCAAAAGAGTGTCGTTGGATCCATTATCATCAGATTTCCTTTTAAAATACAGTTCATCAGATTGGCTTTTGTGGAATACCTATTCCATTTAACTGTTGGTTCAGGAAATGGTTTAAAATTAAACCAGAATTTGTTGTTCAATGGTTAAATAAATGGGAATAACCACACATACTTAAGACTTCTCTGTAAGAGTTGTATAGGTGTTTTCTATTACTATATATTGTACATATATTTATACATATATAATCATATATCACACACACCTCACTTAATTGACTAAGGGAAAGAAAGAATGGGAAGTCAGATGTAAAACAGTCATTTTAGTTACATATCCAATGGAATAGCTTTCTAACATATTTCTACATCTCAATGTGAATCTGCTTTGAGAAATAAAAACAATCAGTGATAACATTTGTGTGCCCTTAAAAAGTGTACATCTGACAAGTGGGAAATAGACTTCTTCTCTTTGCCTATTGCACAATTTTCCCAGGGTGCCAAAATATACAGAGGCTACAATAATGTTGTAAGTAGTTCAGGATTCAAATTCTGCTGCTGATAGGAAAAAATACCCCGGTTTTGTTGTAATGCACTAGCTAATTGCACAATAAACAGAATTACACTTAGAATCATTATTACTGATAATGCTGATTGACGGTTTGCAATGAGCCATATATTGTGCAAACTTCTGTATATAAATTATTGAGTACTCCCAGCAGTCCTAAATGGCAATTGCTCTTATTATACCCATTTTTCATGGGCGGAGACTGAAACTTGAGGTGATTTTTTTCCAAGTTTGCCAACAGGTAGTGAGTAGAAATGTTGGTAATCAAATTTGAAACTTCCATACTTTAAAGCCCATTTCTTCCTGTTCACCTCTCAATTCAACCCAACATCATAGGAATCATTGTTTTAACATTGGTGAGGAGTGAAAATCTAGCATTAGATTAGGAGATTTATTCAGTCCACGAGAGTCCCTGTAATCTTCTTATGAGAACTAACCTACTTATAATCTTGACTAAATATATACTAGCTATGTATGATGTATATATTTATGGGCAACGGACTAATGACAAGGAAATATGGCAGAGCATTTATATAATTTATAGAAATATAAATAACCAAGAAGCACACGAAAATATGTTCATATATGTGAACGCTTCATCTTTATATATGAAAAGTTTCATCTATCATATTGAAAAAACATTAGGATGTTCGATGGAACAATTTTATACACTTTGGAAATTTTTATTTTAAACAAAGTACCTGCCTTTTCACCCAGCATTTCAACCTCCAGGATTTATGTAATTTTTCAAGTTTGCAAAGACGCAAGTTGATTTACAATGGCATAGTGTAAAGTGGGAAAAAAAAACTTGGAAAACTAAATGTCTAATAATAGAGGACTGGATGCTAGGAACCTTGAAGCAGTGAGATGGCTCTATGTGAAAATATGCCAAAGATTGTAAATAAACAAGACTTTAAACTTCAGACCTTTGTTAGAAAAAAATGTGCTAGGAAACAAGCATCCATGTGCAATTGTTTTATATAAATGGTAAAATCACAAAAGATAACTAAGAGAAGAGTGTGTACCATTGTGGAGTGGCACTGGAAGTGGGACAGGAGAGGAAGGGAACGTTTACGTTTAATATTATACCTATATCCCTTTTTATTGTCAACAAACATGCAATACTTTGATGATAAAAAATACTTTGTGGAAAGCAGAGTGTCCAGGTAGAGAACATGGATGCCCTCATGTGTCATCACCTGCTCACCTCCCAGCTGGCCCGATAGATATTTCCTGTGTTAAACATCTGAAAACGTGCTCAAGAGAAACTTTTTAAAAAAGGAAAGAAACCTAAAAATCACTCTATTCCAAATTACGTTTTGGCCAAGGTTCTGGGTTGGTAAGCTCTCTGACATGGAATGGTTGGGTGGTGTTGGCAATTTCTAATTTCTGCAAATTAGAAAGCTAAGTGTTCACGGCAGTAGGTTGGACACAGGAAAACCAAATTTCCCTACTGCTGCCCATACGTGTCATTCATCGGAGGCACTGCCAAATCATGATCCTTCTCCTCCCTGTGTGTCTGTCAGGAACTCTGGGCTGCTAAAAGTTGTATGGCAATTTTTTTTTTATTCATCTCTGGGTCATTGCATCTTCCTTTGCAAGCCACATCAATGGCTGTGTGTGAAGATTGTATTTTGTGCTAAATTTCCCACTGTGAAAGATGTTTACTGTATATTTATGAAAACTGTGCAATAACAAAACCTTTTATATAGCCTTTCAATTTGCTGTAAGGGTAGATAAAATATTTTTATCTCGAGCTGAACTTCATATGTTGGGAGGTTCGGCTGGTCCATCTCAGAATAATAAAACACTTACGAGGAAGGTAGGCTCTATCCAGATTGCTTCAGAAACCTGCATACTTCACTCGGTAGATCTCAATTACTTTAAATGTAACAACTGAATATATAAAAGCTACAGCCAATCAGTATAAATTATACATCATGAAAGAGAAAAAAAATCCTTAATCTTTTTATTTTTAAAAAATGATTTGAAATCTGTCCACAGAAGATGCAGTATGTTTTTTCATGAGCAGTGTTTTCCTGGATATCAGAAAACACAAGGAGGAAGTTAAAAC
>JAQZBX010006471.1:0-14194 GCA_029593785.1 Cabassous unicinctus | reverse complement strand
TTGTTGTTTTACTGGGAGGCACCAGGGATTGAACCTCGGACCTTGTACGTGTGAAGCAGTTGCTCAACCTCTGAGCTACATCTGCTCTGCTGTTTTGTTGTTTTTAAAAATTTTATTTTAGTAACATATATACAATGTAAAATTTCCCCTTTTGACCACATTCAAATAATTATATTAATTATCAGTTACATTCATAATGTTGTGCTACTTCACCACCATCCACTACCAAAACATTTCCATCAACTCAGTAGAGGCTCTGTAAAAATGAAGCATTAACTCCCCACTCCTTATCCCCACCCAGGCCCCTAGTAACCTGTTTTCTAGTTTCAGACTCTAGGGATTTGCTTATTGTAATAATTCCGTATCAGTTAGATCATACAATATTTGTCCCTTTGTGTCTGGCTTATTTTACTCAGCATTGTGTCTTCAAGGTCCATCTATGTTGTTGCATGTATCAGAACATCATTCCTTTTTACAGCTGAATAATATTCCATTATGAATAATGCCATGATGAATATTGTCATGAAAATATCTGTTCAAGTCCATGTTTTCAATTTGGGGCATGTACCTATAAGTGGGATTGGTGGGTCATATGGTAATTCCATACTTAACTTTCTGAGGAAGCACCAACATTTTTTCCACAATGGCTGTACCATTTTACATTTGCACCAGCAATGAATGAGTTTTCTTATTTCTCCACATCTTCTCTGACACTTGTGATTTTTTTTTTTAAATAGCAGTCATTCTAGTGGAGGCAAATGCTATCTCATTGTGGTTTTGATTTGCATTTCCTTAAGAGCTAATGATTTTCAGCATCTTTTCACGTGCTTTTTTGACAATTTGTTTATCTCTTTTGGAGAATATCTAGTCCAGTCTTTTGCCCTTTTAAAATTGGGTTGTCTTTTTGTTGTTGAGTTGTAGGATTTCTTTATATATTCCCGAAGTTAATCCCTTATTGGATATGGGATTATATTTTCTCCCATTGTATAGGTTGTCTTTTTACTTTCATGATAAAGTCCTCGAATGTGCAAAAGTTGCAAAACATTTTGATGAAGTACCATTTATCAATTTTTTGTTCTTGTTGCTTGTTCTTTGTGTGTAAGGTCTGAGAAACTATTGCCTAACTTAGGATCCTGAAGATGCTTCCCTATTTTTTTTTTTATTCTAGTAGTTGTATAGTTTTGTTTCTTATATTTAGGTCTTTGATCAATTTTGAGTTGATTTGGGTATATGGTGTGAGGTAGCAGTCCACATTCGTTCTTTTGCATATGGAGATCTATTTTCCCATGACCATTTGTTGAAGGAGACTAATCTTTTCCAATTGAGTGGACTTGGCACCCTTGTCAAAAAATCAGTTGGTCATAAATGTGAGAGTTGATTTCTGAAGTCTCAGTTTGATTCCATTGTTCTATATGTGTGCTCTTATGCCAGTACTGTCTTGTTTTGATAACTGTGGCTTTGTATTAAGTTTTAAGATTAGGAAGTATGAGTCCTCAAACTTCATTCCCATTTTTCAAGATGGCTTTATCTATTCGGTGTCCCTTACCTTTTTGATTGGCTTCTCCATTTCTGAAAAAAAAAAAAAAAAAAGTTGCTGCAATCTTGATTTAAATCTGTAAATCTCTTTGGGTAGACTTGACATCTTAATATTTAGCCTTCCAAACCATGAACATGGAATGCCTTTCATTTATTTGGGTCTTTTAAAAATTCCTATTAGCTATGCTTTGTAGTTTTATGTCTACAAGTCCTTTACAATCTTGGTTTAATTTTTTCCTAGATATTTGATTCTTTTAATTGCTACTGTATACATATTTTTTTCTTGATTTCTTCTTCAGATTGTTCAGTAGTAGTATATAGAAACACTATTGATTTTTGGAAGTTGATCTTGTACCCTGCTACTTTGTTAAATTTATTTATTAGTTCTAGTAACTTTATTGTTGAATTTTCAGAATTTTCTGTATATAGGATCATGTCATCTGCAAATAGGGAAAGTTTCACTTTTCCTTTTCAAGTTTGGATGTCTTTTATTTCTTTCTCTTGCCTAATTCCTCTAGCTAGGACTTCTGGTAAAAATTAGGAATAACAGTCTTGGCAACAGGCATCATTGTCTTTTCCCAGCTCTTAGAGGGAAAGTTTTAGTCTCTCACCATTGAGTATGATGGTTTTTATTTTTTAAAAGATGCTTAGATTACACAAACGTTACATAAAAAGTGTAAGGGATTTCCATATGCCCCACTCCCTACCCCTCCACACTTACCCATATTAACAACATCCTTCATTAATGTGGTTCATTTGTTACAGTTGATGAACACATACTGGAGCATGGCCACTAAGTGTGGATTATAGTTTACATTATAGTTTAAACTCTCTCCCACACATTTTTGTAAGTTATGACAAGACATATAATGGCCTGTATCCATCACTGCAGCATCATTCAGGACAATTACAATGTCCCAAAATTGCCACCATATTCCACCTATTTTTTTTTTAAAGATACTTAGGGAGTATGATGTTTACATTGGGTTTTCATATACGTCCTTTAGCATGTTGAGGATGTTTCCTTCTCTTCCTACTTTGCTAAATGATTTTATAAGAGGTGCTGAATTTTGTCAAATGCTTCCTTTTTGCATCAATCTGATGATCATGTTTTTTCTCTCTTTGTTCTAATAATGTGGTATGTTACATTAGTTATTACATTAATTGATTTACTTATGTTGAATCACCCTTGCATACCTGGGGTAAATCCCAGTTGATCATGATGTTGTTATACTTTCAATGTTCTGTTGGTTTCAGTTTGTTAGTATTTTGGTTAGGGTTTTTCCATTTATATTCATAAGGGATATTTGTCTGTAATTGTTCTTGTTTATGTAGGTGATGTCATAGAATGAATTAGGTAATGTTCCTAAATTTTACATTTTTTTGGTAGAGTTTGAGTAGGATCAGTATTAATTCTTCTTGGAATTTTTGGTAAAATTCACCAGTTCAGCCATTTGGTACTGAACTATTGTTTGTTGGGAGGTGTTTTTTTTTTTGTTGTTGTTGTTGTTATTATTATTACCAATTCAATTTCCTTGTTATTGGTTTTGTTGTGATCTTCTATTTCTTCTTGAGTCAATGAAGGTTGTTTGTATATTTCTAGTAATTTGTCCACTTTCATCCAGGTTATCTCATTTGTTGGCATACAGTTTTTCATAGTATCCTCTTATAGTCCTTTTTATTTCTGTGGGGTTGATAGTAATGTGCCCCTTTCCATGATTTTAGATTTTTTGTATCTTCTCTTTTTTCTTTTTTCTTTACCAATCTAGGTAAAAAACATGCCAATTTTATTCATCTTTTCCAAGGAGAAACTTTTGGGTTTTTTTGCTCTATTGTTTCTGTGTTTATTCACTATTTCATTTAACTCCATTCTAATTTTTGTTATTTCCTTCCTTCTGCTAGCTTTGGGTTTAGTTTGCTCTTCATTTTCTAGATCTTCTAGTTTTGAGATTAGGTCTCTGATTTGAAATCTTTTTTTAATGTAAGCATTTAGATGTACAAATTTCCCTGTCAGCACTGCCTTTGCTGAATCTCATAAGTTATGGTATGTTGTGTTTTCATTTTCATTCACCTCAAGTTCTTTCCTAATTTCCTTTGTTATTATTTTTTGACCCATTGGTTGTTTACGAGTATGTTAAGTTCCACATATTTGCGAATTTTCCATTTCTTCCTTTGTTACTGATTTCTAGCTTACAGCATTGTGGTTGGAGAAGATACATTGTATTACTTCAATATTTTTTAATTTATTGAGGCTTGTTGGGTGACCTAATATATGATCTATCCTGGAGAATGATCCATGTGCACTAGAGAAGAATGTATATTCTGCTCCTGTTGGGTGAAGTGTTCTATAGATGTGTTTTAGTCCTAGCAGGTTTAGAGTTTTGCTCAAGTACTCTATTTCCTTATTGGTTCTCTGTCTCGATATTCTATCCATTTGCTCAAATGATGTATTGAAATCTCTCACAATTAATATAGAACTATTTCTCCCTTCAAATCTGTCAATATTTGCTTCATATATTTTGGGGCTCTGCTATTTAGTGCATGTATATTTATAATTGTTATGTCTTCTTGCTGAATTGGCTTCTTTATCAATATATGACCTTCTTTGTCCCTCACTATAGTTTTTGACTTAAATTCTATTTTCTTTGATGTGAGTATAGCTACCACAACTCTCCTTTGATTACTGCATGCATGGCATATTTTTTCCATCCTTTCGCTTTCAACCCACTTATGTCTTTGAATTTAAGGTAAGTCTCTTGTAAACAGCATATGATTGGGTTATGCTTTTTCATTCATTCTGCCAATGTCTGCCTTTTGACTGGAGAGTTAATCCATTCACATTTAAAGTAACTACTGGTAATGCAATACTTTCTTCTGCTGTTTGATGTTTTGTCTTTGTAAGTCTTATATGATGCTTGACCCTCATTTCTTCTGTTTTTAATGCCTTCTTTCATATTAATTCGATTTTTTACTGAGTCCTTTCTCATTTCTTTCTAAATATATTTTATGTATTTTCTTTGTGGTTATCATGTTAGATTTAATATCCTAAATCTATAATAATCATACTTTATTTGAAGCCAACTTATTTTCAATAGCATATACATACATTGTTCCTATACTCCTCTGTCTCACCACCTTTTTGTTCACTTGTTACAAATTATATCTTTATATCCATAGATATGTCATTACTTTTAATGCATTTGCACCTGTAAGAAGGAAGAAGTGGAATTACATACAACAAAATTAAATACACTGAAACTGGCATTAATTATAATTACCCATATAGTTACCTTTACCATGGGTCTTTATTTCTTTATGTTACTTGGATCCACTGTCTAGTGTCCTTTCCTTTTGGTGTGAAGAATTCCATTTATCCTTGTTTGTAGAGCAGGCTTAGTGGTAAGCTTTTGCTTATCTGGAAATGACTTAATCTTCCCCTCATTTTTAAGAGAAACTCTTGATGGGTATAAAATTCTTGGCTGGCAATTGTTTTATTTTAGTACTTTCAATATTTCATACCACTGTCTTCTTGCCTACCATGTAATTAACCCTAGCCCTTGACCACTTACAGGGGCTCTCACTGCCCTTCTAATAACCTCTAGCCTACGTCTATGGTTTCTGGTGAGAAATCAGCATTTAACTTTATTGAGATTCTCTACATAACTTGTTGCTGTTTTCTTGCAGCTTTCTCAACTCTCTCCTGGTCCTTTGCATTGGACAGTTTGATTACTGTGTGTCTTGGCATTGTTCTCTTTGAGTTTATCCTGTTTGTTGGGCATCTTGAATGTGCACATGCATGTCCTTCATGAAATTTCGGAAATATTTTGCATTATCTTTTTAATATTCTTTCTGCCAATTTCTCTCTTTCTTCTTCTGGCACTCCCATAATTCAAATATTGGTACCCTTGGTGGTGTCCCACAGGTCTCTTAGGCTCTGATCATTCTTTTTTATTCTTTGTTCTTTCTGCTCCTCAGTGGGAATCATTTCAATTGTCTTGTCTTTAAGATCACTGATTCTTTCCTCTTCCACCTCCAATCTGCTGTTAAAAACATCAGGGGCATTTTTCCATTTCAATTATTGTGTTCTTCAACTCCAATATTTCTGTTTGGTTCCTGTTGAGAATTTCAAAGAGATTGCCATGTTTTTCATTAATTGTTTACCTCATATCCTTTTTTTCTTTCATGTTTTCTTTTATCCTTTTGAACGTATTGAGAACCATTTTTTAAAAGTCTTTGTCCATTAAGTCTAAAGTTTTCTCCTCCTCATTAATGGTTTTTGGATTTTTATATTTTTCCTTTGGATGGGCATCATTTTCTATTTCTTGTAATCTTTTGTTGCACAGTACATTTTAATATTTTAAAGTGTTAACTCTGGGATTTAGTCACTGAACTGTTGTCTGTTCCTTAAGTTTGTATTTAGTTAGTGTTATGACAGAGATTTGCTTGAATGCCAGGAGCTAATCAAAACAAATAAACCAAAGTTAAAAACGTCTTCCACTGTCTTTGAAAATTGGCTCTGCTTTGGCTGGTGGTTTCCTTTAGAGCTTAGCCCTGCTGTCAAGAAGATCAGCCTGAGGCAGCTGTGAAGTGCAGGCTCCTCTAGTCCAGGGGTTCTTAAACTTTGTTCCACGGACCTCTTTGCCAGCCAGGTAAAAACCACAGACCCCTTACTAAGTACAAACTATACTGTGTATTATTTAATAATGTCCCCACAAATAGTGCTTTTTTAAAATTTCAATTCAAGCTCACAGACCCCTGGTTAAGAACCCCTGCCCTAGTCTTATCTGAGCCTGCGTGGAGCCACAGAGCCTGCCTCTTTTCCTGGGCTTGTGCTTGCTAGAGGCATTAGGAATTTCCCATTAACAGTTTACAGGAGTTGCAGTGAATGCTCCCTCTCCTCCCTGTGAAAGACTTTCACCCTCACCTGGGTACTCTCTTGAGTGACTTAATGTAGGTAATCCCTTGCCCCAGGATGGTTCAGCTTAATTGTTTCTCCCACTCTCCCAGCTGTATGCAAGTTGTCCAGTAGAACAATCTCTGGGAGGGTGACCCCAAGACAAGTCCACTGGCTCAGTCTCTTGGACTTCCACCTGATAGACTGGCACTGACATACATGCACTCTAGCATGCATGTAGGGGCCACTCTGCTTCCGCCGGAACATGGCCTGGGACCCACAATGGGAGCACAAGCTGACTCTATTCTACATTGTGGAGGGGATAGGGGAAGAGCCAACAATGGAGCTTTTTCTATGGCTTTTGAAGCTTGTGTTTACTTGATTCAGCATGTGCCTATTAATGCAGCCCTTTAGCTGTTTTCCGTGATTTTGAGGAAGATTGCTGTCTTGAAAATAGCCTCTGTCCTGGGGGTGGGGTGGTGATGGTGGAACAATGGCCGCCCTCAGAGCTGTCCCCCAGTGATCTGAAGTAGCTGATCAAAACTTGTGATCATATGTCAGACCACAGCCCTCTCCCCCCAGAGTTTGGAGGATTAGGTATTTATGTCTCACCCTGGCACCAGCAGGCTGTACCAGAAGCCCAAGGTCCAGTCCCCACCATTGCTCCAAGGTTGAGGGACGGGGCTAGTAGCTGCTGCAGATAGGGTGAAACTCACTGGTGTTTATCACAGTTTACCAGCCTCTTCCTCCAGCTCCTCCCTGGATCCTGAACAGTGTTCCACTTGACCCTCGTGTTTCAGAAGAGTTGATTTAGACAGTTCCTCTAGTTCAATAGTTGTCTTGGTGGAGGGACTGATTCCTTGAGCTTCCTACTTTACCATCTTCCACAATCCTCCTGCTCCCACTTCTTGGTTGCAGTTTTTACTGAGATAATTGTAGTTTCACATATAGTTGTATGAAATAATACAGAGACATCCCTTGAACACTGTGTAGTTCCCCCAGTGGTAACATTTTGCAAAACTAGAGCTTAGCACATACAGTATATAGTCTGAACAGTCAGGACATAGATATTGATACAATCCACTGAATCCGACAGTGAAGTGAAGATACAAAATGGCTGCAACACCATTTTGTAACCATATCCACCTCCCTCTCCTTACTCCGTTCCTGTCCCTGACCTCTGGCAACCACTGATCTGTCATCCATTAGATAACTTTGTCATTTCAAAAATGTTATGTAAATGGAATCAAACAGTACTTAATCTTTTTGTGTCTTTTTATCAGTCATCATAATTGCCTCGATATCCATCTAGGTTTTTGCTTATATCATTAGTATGTTCCTTTTTATTGTTCAGTAATATTCCATGGCATATGTAGACTATAGTTTTTCTTTATTCATCTGTTGAAGGACATTTGGGCTGAATCCAGTTATTTTTTTCTATGAAAATTTGTGTACAGGTTTTTGGGTGAGCATATGTTTTCATTTCTCTGTGCTAAATGCCTTGGAGTGGGCTTTGGTGAATTTTTGGCACCTTGTGGAAAACATTAATATGTTGTGCATGTTGAAAGTTAATTCCAGTTGTACACAAACCAGTAAAAGGAAACTAAAAAAGAAAATCTTACCCACATATTGATGTTTATTTCCACATAAGCATAATACTAAATATAGAGAATAGCCAGCATTTATGTAGCATCCACCATATGCCAGTCCGTATTTTAAGCATGTTATGTGTGCTAACTCATTTTGTCCTCACAACAGGTTTATGAAGTATATACTAGTATTATCCCCATTTACAGATAAAGAATCGAGCACGGAAAGGGTAAGTAACTTGCCCAAGGTAATACAATCTTTGGCATTCAGAGGTTAGCTATCTGATTGATACCCCTCATTTTAACCGCTGTTCAGTGCTGCCTCTTTACCAGATCTGTTGCGTCACATCCCATGGGTTGGCTAAGAAGGCACCATTCATTTTGTTGGGTAAACATCTACTAAGGTGGCTCTTCAAAAAACTGGACATGGGCATATAGAACAATCAGCTAGCTGATTCCACTGTACCCTTAACTCATTGCTCTGTCTCTAAACTTGCTTTATGTGGCCATCCCAGACAGATGGATACTTCTTCTGGTTTCTGGTTCTCCAAGAAGCAGATTTCACAACCCTCCCTTGGTTAGACACTGTAATATTTAACAGCTCTCAATGGCAGGATGTTCTGCTTTTCTGTGTGGTCTAAAAGGAGCTCATGGCAAGCTGCATGCCTCGCCATTTGTCCTAGCTTCAATGAAGATGTGCAATGGATTATGTCCACTTCTACTTGCCAACTCATCTTACAGGCACATGTTTCTAATGGAGTCATGCATAGCTGTTTTACATTAATCGTTGATCTATTCCTTCCTCCAAAGGCATTTCGTATTTCCACCAGGCTTATAAAGTATTTAATATTTTCATATGCTTCAGTGTAAAGCCATCTGTTGCAGTGACAGGACAAAATGTTGAAGACAAGAACAAGCGTATGTTTATGGAAAGAGTCCATGAAATGTTAACAAGAAAGATATGTGCTACTCTGGGGTGTCTTCTTGAAAATGGCCAGGGGAATTTGGAAGGCATGATCGCCAGCTTCGATATTTATAAATTACACAGAGTCTTCTATTTCTGTCCTGTAAAGTTAGACTAGATTGTTGATGAAAGTGGTGGCAGAGACCTCTTTGAAAGGAAAGAGAGGTGTTGCCTAGTACTTGGAACTTTCTTTATTTCATCTGTTTTTCCTTGCATACTTCATTTGACTTTGCTATTCATCTGAACAAGTAGATTGGGAATATGCTGTATGCTAGGCATGTGTGTTGTAGTATAGTTAGAGTGTGTTTCTAAACAGTTCTAAGTGTTTCTTTGTGCCAAACTTTTAATATCCATGTTGTAGCCTTGCTAATACAGGAAAGGAAACCGTGGAGCTGCCTTCAATTTTGAAACTGTTGCTACAGTCCCTCTCCCCTGAACTGGGCTCAGAAAATCAAAGTTAATGCCCCCAAGCTAAGGCGCCCATGCTCAACGTGCTCGTGGAGGAAAATACAACAGCAGAATCCACTGAGTATGGTGTCTGACAAGCACAGTGCAAGGAGCTGTAGGCTGATTGTCTTGTTTACGCTGCACAATGGCCTTATTTGGTGGGAGCGGTCTTTGTGCCCATTTTACTGGTGAGAAGGTAAAGTATTTACCCAGGATCATACAGAGTGGACCCCGGATTTTGACAACAGGCAGTCTAAATCCACAGTTGGCATGCATAACCACTGTGTTTTCTTTTCAACTGAGGCTAGGAAAAGAGGAGCTTGTCACATGCTTTCCAGACCCATTCTCAACGTCTTCTCATGGGGACATGAGCTGGGACATGAGGGTCAAAGACAGGGCAGATTGGTGAAATGCAGTGTCAACTAGGAGTCCTGTACAAGCTTTCTTTAAAAGCTCTTCAATTCTCCGGCATCTTTTCACTCTGTAAATAAAGTTAACAGCCAGAGACTTCTCTAACCGTGGAAGGGGGTTTAAAGAAGTTGGTATGATGACAGATGCTAGCAGAGCCCATCCTTCAACTGCTATAAGGGAGTGCGATCACATGGGGTTACCTTCAAAGCCCCCCTTATACCAATATTTGAAGGCTCTCTTTTCTACTAGGTGTGATTAAGTGCCTAAAATTGGTCACTTACATTCAGCTGCATTAACAAACAGTTCAATTAACGAGCTAGGTAAGAAGCCATGTCCAAAGATTACAATTCTAGCCAATTATTTTGAGATTGATAAGAATTTACTAAAAAGTAGAATTCAGGGAGATTTCTAAGCAGAGATATATATTTGCAAAATGAGCAAGGCATCATTGGATCAAGGTAATAGATGAAGAGCAATCAGGATATCTGGGAGAAAAGAAACACAGGTCCTCTATTTCTGTCAACCTCCTCAGAAGGATGTAAAGATTCTTTCTACAGTCAGCCCCTTTAGACCCTTAGCTTTTGCCTGCAAGGATTAATCTCAAGAGTTAGACTATGGAGCTCAACTATAAACTTCATGAAGACAGAGAACAGGTGAACTATTTATATATACATATTATATATATATATAATATATATATATATTCAGTTCCTAACGCAATGTGTTGTCTAGGATCTCAATAAATGTTTTCAAAAGATATATGGTCATATTGGATTGTGACAGAAGATTTAGGATGCATTAAATCCTTGTGAATCTAGGTAATAATTATATCTATAATAATTGGATAATTTCAAAGTCCTGTTGAAAAAAGGCAGTGTTGTTTCTACCTGCTGGTTCTCTCTCCCCTAAAGCCTTGACATGGAGGAAATTATTTTTTTTTAGCGATAGCAACAACAACATGCATAGTGTAAGTCGAGGGATAGATTATATCTGAGCTCCCACTGGGATATTGACAGGACCTCATATTGGCTATACAGCAGGCAGCAATGTTCCAGATCCTTCTCCCCAACACACCCGGTTGGCAAAAAGTGATTTATGGTTAATGCAACAGTGAAGATAAATTATTACCATTCTCTGATTGTGTGACAGGTTAGTAATTAACTTATGTCACCAGTTGGCCTCCCCCAACTGTGTTTATTCACTCCATGGAGCCCTTTTCAGGGAAGAGGAAGGATCAGCCAGGCATTCTTTGTTTATTGTAGATACTGGAAGCTGGTGGAACACATCTTTTCCTATAGACTAGGAAATAAGTTGGTTGTTGGGACATGACTTTCCATTTTTCAAAATGGTATGGGTATACAGGGAACTTGAAAGCTACCCTGAATTAGAAAATCCTAAAGAAATTGCCCTTTATGCACTAATAGAGCCACTGTGCCTGGTTTCTATTGGGCAATTTTTACGGTATAGGCCCAGCAAAGAGCCATGTATAAAAAGGTATGAACAATTTTAATTAAAAGAAGAAATCTTTTTGTTTTGTTTTCTTTACCCATGGTGGGTTAGGTATCTATCACACAGCCTACGGACAATGGTATTAGATTTGTAATAAGGACAAGTAAAGCTTTTCATTCTGATTGGATTGGGTGTATTTTCCATCAGCATCTCCCGTGTGAGCCATGATTCCAAGACAGAGTCTTGTAATCTTCTGCAGTGGGAATGATTCAGCTTAAAAATCAATAGGGCATGAGGTATTTCAAGTTCTCATTATTGTAATGTGTCAACATCACTTCAGTGACCCCAGAGTCCTATGTTGGCTGGTTTTTCCCCTGATTTATTGTGCAATCTCGTAGGGCAAACTATAATTTCACTTGGAATCAGAAAGTCTCCATTTATGGTTTGTGTCCCTGTCTCCAGTCATTAGGACACTCGCAGGGAATCAATACCTCCTCTTGTTGCTAACAGCTGAATGAAATTGTCACCTGCTTAGATTACAAAGGAGGTGGGCAACAGGAAGTGGTGAGGGGTGAGTACATTGGGCAGGCTCTGTTATGAGAAGGGCTTTCTCTGAAGTTCACCTGCTGCTGCTTGGAGTGATTTCAGTATTTTTCAGAACATCTACTCCAGAAAATCCTCACTGCAGAATTCGCATGTTGCCTCATTTATTCTTTGGTGAGCTGTTTGTGAGTGATGTAATTTTCCTTGGTCAAAGCAAAGTGAGGAAGCCGGTCTTGAAAATTCTGAGTTCTGGCACATTTTCCAGAACCTGTTGAGTCATGCCAGTGCTTCTTAAATACCTAATTATCATACTGAGACAAGGTCTTCCATCCTTTTCCTGATTGGCAAAAAAACAACAACCCATGAACTTAATGAATGCATCAGTAAGATCATCATCTGCTTTCAACATCCATCCATCAGGGTATGCACATTCTATTCTACACACACACACATAAACACGTATTCAAAGACCCTTCTAATAGGGGGTAATCTATAGATGTTTATATAACATTGTCAAGCCACCAGTAGCACAGTGAATCCAAACTGCATTTCTAACACCCCAAATACTTAGCAAAGAGTGGGAATGACTTCACAGACTGGGCTTATCAGAAATGAATAAAGTACCTACCACCTATGTTCCAGGCACTTGTGAACTCATTGGGTTCCTTTCCTCAAGGAGATTAACATCAACAATGGAAAAGAACTAAGTTAAGAGGCAGTTGCTGGGCAGAGAATATAAGTGCAGAAGCGTTGGAGCAAAGGGGGGATTTTACCCAGGTACACTGGGATTTTGGAAGACATCAAGACTGACATCAGCACTTGACCGTGTGACTGACCAAAGATTATAAAGCCGATTTGTTATGCCTGTAGTAGAGAGAGCACACTGTTTTAAACTCAGCTTTGTCTGTTGAGATCATTCTCTTTTATCACAGTCCTTCGGGCATGATTTTTCATTTTCCTCTCAGAGGCTCCTATCTACCTTGTTAAGAGGTAGCTGCTTCAACATGCCAATGTCTTTTCCTCCTACCCTTCCTGGTAGAGCTCCTTCTTCCTAGAGCTACTCCATTGGGGATGTACAAGTCCAGCCTGGTGGACTCGTTGCCAAAGGTGGTCTGGAAGTGGCCTTACTATATGGTCTTTAGTGGGAACCTGGACCTTTCTCCTTTTTGCCTAACAGGCTATTCTGAAGTTTCTCCTTCTCTTTCCACTAACGAGTTTTTGTAGATATGAGTCCCTTTTAGCAAAGTCCATGTTCCTATTTTAAGCTACTCATTTAATTCAAAGACATGCGCTAGGCACTAGGTACCTCTTTTCCATACTCATTTCTAAGATGCTAAAACAGGTGATTCTTTCTTAAGAATCTTTGGTGATCTGGAAACAATTTTTTATTTTCACACTCCTCTTAGGACTTGCCTTCTGTTCTAGATTTATTCATTCATTCATTCAACAAATAATTGAAAGAGAGAGACTTGTAGGTGATGGCCAAGATAGATGAGATTCCTGCTCTCAAAAAGCTTATTTTCTAGATGAGGGAAGAAGGATTTTTTTACTTTGATGGCTTGCTGGAGAATTCATAGATATGGAGCCCTGATTTCCTAGTCTCCTGGGAATGGGTTGGACCATTTCTTCCTCACCAGAATACTAACTGAAGCTTTAAAGTTACCTTAATTGTCCTTCTGGTATTGACCTTAGGCAGTAAGAGGATATAAAAACATATTGTAGTTCTATTAGATTTTTCTAATCCATGGAAAGATATGCAAATTCCTAGGGGGTCCAAATCAGTTGTAATAGTTGAGACCCCAGATAAAGTTGACATCAGAACTCCTGGCTGGCCTGGCATGACTCATTCAAAGCCTTTAATCTCAGCCCAGTGAAGTTCCCTAGGAAAAGCCTAAGGAGGGGTTCCTTCAGGAAGGGTGTAGTTAGGAGCTCAGGTCCTGACTCCACCACCAAGGAATTTGGGTAAGTTATTTAATCTCCCGAAGTCTCAGTTTACTCATCTGTATAACGAGGATGGAAATGGTACCCTCTTCGGAAGGCTATTTTCAGGATTACATGAAACTGTGCATTTAAGAATTTAGCATAGTACCTAACACATTAAAGACACTTAGTAAGCATTAGCTATTATGAGAGGGAGAGATGATGAAAGAGAGGGTGCATTGATGATGGATGAATTGTGCTGGCAAGTCTGTGTGCATGGCCATGTCCATTTTTAACTATCTCACCTCTTCTAATTTTTTGCCTCCATCTCCTTACCCTTGCAGAGAGCTCACCACCTCTGGTGTGACAAGCGCCCCTAATGGAGCAGGGATATCAGCTTCCTTGATTGGGCATGGACCACAGACCCTTCTTTCTTGGCTT
>JAQZBX010006470.1:23504-53200 GCA_029593785.1 Cabassous unicinctus | reverse complement strand
GCTGACCTTGTGGAGGAAACAGGAGCTAAGCCCAGAGAGAAACGCAGCCCCAGGAAGAGAGGAACCCCAGAAGCCTGAACCCTGGCAAACACCGGCAGCTGTCTTGCTCTAACACGTGACAATGGACTGTGGTGAGAGAAGAAACTGAACGCTTTATGTCCTGGTAACTGTGGACTTCTACCCCAAATAAATACCCTTTATAAAGGCCAACCCATTTTTGGTATTTCACATTAGCACCCCTTTGGCTGACTAATACAGGGGGTCACAAACTTTGGAACCAGGCAGGCTGATTTCAAATTCCACCTCTCCTACTCCTTAGCTATGGAACTACAGGCAAATGAATTAATCTTTCTGAGCTTCAGTATCCTAATCTATCAAATGAAGTTAATGAGATCCACCTTGTGACTCGTAGTAAGGACTACGCCCAAGATATTTCCTTCCTGTACGTGGAGAATTTGCTCTCTTCATTTGCATAAAGAAAGCAACTTTCCACAGCTCTGCAGTAATCTCTCCTGGGGAGTTTGAGGTTTGGAAAGAGAAGGCAGCTTTACACTGGGATGGGAGCTCTAGCATCAATCTTCCTGATTGATTCTTCAGATAGATAAGTGAATCATAACCATGAGGCTTAAAGGAACCATCCACATCTACCAGTGTAACCTCCTCATTTAACAGGAGCAAATCATTAGCCCTCAAAAGTGGGACTGTGAACTATCAGTTCAAATCTTTCACCAAATCACACTGCATTCTGATCCTAAGTAGCTTGTAAATCAGGGATTACAAACTTAAAACTTAACATGAAAGTACAATCCTTAAAATGCGTGCATATGATATGATCATTAGAATGATCTCTTTATTGGAAGGCTTGTAACAGTTTGAGGAATCCCTTTCCCCCCACTATATTATGAAAACTTTCAAACATACAGAAGAATTGAAAAGAATTTTATAGTGAATGCCCATATACCGGGCACTTAACATTTTAATTATTTATTTTTTACATATCTATCCATCTATGCATCCCTATTGCCATCCAGCAATCCATCTTATTTTTGATGCATTTTAAAGTAAATTGCAGACCTCCATACATTTCCTCCTATATCTTCCAGCATTCATTCCCGTTTTTGTTTTTTTTTTTATGTAAAAGTCACATACAATGAAATGAACTTATCTTACGTGAACTTTCTCGCTAGGTTTTGACAAATGCATAAGCCTGTTTAACCAAAGCCCTTATTAAGAAATGAAATGCTGTCATCACTCTAGAAAGAGATGGCAATCCAAGCTCATTCCCAGTCAGACCACACCCTCACCTCCTCAGGGGCAATCACTATTCCATCACTTTTCACCATAGGTTTTCCCTGTTCTAGAATGTCATATGAATGGAATCATACAGTGTGTACTCTTTTGTGGAAGGTTTCTTTCACTAGGCATGATGTTTTGGAGAGTTAGCCATGATATTGAGTATATCAATAATGTGTTTGTTTTTTTTTGCTGAGCAGTATTCATTTGTACAAATATGCCACAGTTTGCTTATCCATTCTCTTATTTATGAACACCTGTGCTGTTTCCAGTTTTTGGGATAGTATGAATAAATCTGCTATGAATATTCTTGTAGAAATCCTTTCCAGATATATGTTTCCCTTTTCTCTGGTAAATACCAAGTTGTGGAGCTCTGGGTCATAGGGTAGATGTGTGTTCAGTTTTATAAGAAACTTCCAGGCCCCTTTTCAAAGTGGCCCTACTGCTTCACACTCCTACCAATTATGTATGAGTTCTAGTTGCTTCACATCCTAACCAACATTTGGTATTATCAGTCTTTCTAATCTTACCCATTCTGGTGGGTATGTAGTTGTATCTTATGAGAAAATGGATTTTGAAAAGACTTAAAGTTATCTGGTAGTTATCTTAAAATAATTAAAATGAAACTAAGACAGAAATTTTTTGTAAGTTGTGTTTCCAGTTCTACTATTTTTGGGTACATGGTGAATCACACAGTGTTAGGAGATAGAAAAGTTGTGTTTTGTCAACATCAGGAACACTAAGGTAATACCAAATATGACTGACATTTACAATATGCTTATGTTCCAGGGACACATCCAAGCTCTTTACATGCATTACCCCTAGTACCTAGCATGTATGGAATACTATATGCTAAGCACCTAGCATTTTAGTTAATCAAATTTAATCTTCTGTACCACTCTGCAAGGTCAGTACGGAAAGTCATTTTTCATAGATGAAGAATCTCACTGGCCCAAGGCTGGTAAATGATAGTCAAGATTTGAACCACAAATCAGTCTAACTCTAAGGCCCATTCTCAGGCCAGACTCTGGTACTGCCTCAGCATGATGTGGTGTCATCCTGCTACAGAAGACATTGTGCCATGAAGCCTTCTCTCTGCGTTTGGCTCAAACTTCCAAGCCTCTTTAAAGTTTCCATTTGAGCAATCTGTAAGGCAGGGGTAAGCCATAGCTTCTGCTGTCTCAACACTCTGCCAGAGAGAGGAAACAAAATTTCTGTGACCTGGGAAGCAAAGAGTCTGTCTTCCCTAAGGCAAGTCATTTCTGGCTGTTTCAATTTCATTCACTTAGCAACTTCTGAGACTCAATTTCTTTGACCTTCTCTGGAAGTTAAACTCAAAGCCTAATTGAGATATACATCTCCTGCTACCAGCTGAAGGCCCGATGCTGACTAATGTGTGCTGCAGATGATAATCAGCAAGGCAACCTGGAACTTAAAACAGCTCACCTAGTCTTGCCATGGGAAGCAAGAAGGCTTGGGGGTTAGGAGCATATGTTCTGGAGTAGTCAGAGGTTCTGGAGCAGTCAGAGGGACCTGTATTGGACTTGTGGCTCTATCGCTTCATAGCTGTGTGACCTCTGGCAAATTGTGTGACCTTGCTGAATATCAATCTCTGCATCTGTAAAATGGGGATAATAATTCTAATATATTTTCATAATCCTTGTGAGGCTTAGCTGAGGTAATGACTGTAAAATACATACCAAAGTACATAACCAAGTGCTTGATACATGTCAAATATTATTAGGGGAATTGCTTAATGTCTATCTTCATTTTAGAGTAATGCGTGCAATGAGTGTTTCTGCTAGGGTAGTGAATGTCTGCAAGTCAGTGTTATCAGAATGACAAAAAGGAACCAATATTCAATACCAACTGAATGGTGACTAGTTACATTTCATCTTTACAATGATTCGCAGGCAGGGGTTAGTATTCCCATTATACAGATAAGGAAAGCAAAGTGATTAAGTAACATCCTCAAGGTCAAACATTTTGTGAGGGGGTCAGAGTCAGGATGAATTCTTCACCATCTGAAAACACTTGATGGTCCCAGGCACAGAGATGCCTTGATTTTTTATCTCTGCACTCCTGTGCTTAAAATTGGGTCTGGCACAGAGTTGGTGCTCAGTAAATACAGATGGAAGGTACAAATAAATACTCCAAACCTTGGGGCTATGTGATAACGTTTGGATGCAAAGGGAATGAGACAAACACAAATACACTTAGCTTCTCTTTCTCTGGTTGCTGGGGATGGGGGGTAGGCAGGGAAGGGGTAGCGGAAGCAGACGGAAAATTATTTGATTAGTTGTACCAGCCAAGCCAGTCCAGCCTGGAGTCTTTTAGTTAGCAATCCATTTTTTGCAGCAGAAAGCAAATAGCAGAAATGTGCTCTTGAGAGAAGATGGAGGTTGAGCTAGAGTTGCATGTCCTTAATAGGCCATCAGAGTCGAAGGCAACTGCAATGAACACTGGGAATCCAGATACCAAGGCCAGACAGGTGGGGATGCAGACAGGAGGCAGGGAAGCAGAAGCAGCTGGAGGGAGGGAACAGTTACTGCCTGGAGCCCCTCCCTCCGCCCCCTCCACCCCCAGTGCTCCCCTATTGCCCTGGCAGCCACCATCATTCCTCAAGGGCCTTCTAGCAACTAAAGGGTTAAGGTCTGCCTCAGCAGGAGAGCCCAGGTCCTGCTTCCCACTACCAGCTCCCCTTCTTCTTGCTCAGTCCTGTGCCATGCCAAACTATTTGTGAAATATTTCCACTGTTCCCTGCTAACTCTATTAGTTCTCAGTGGTATTCAAATAAATTCCTAATAAGGTGAATGTCCCAAAAGAACTATCCAACAAGTCAGATATACTTTAGGGTTTGCTCTGCTTAGCTCAACACACCATGGTTTCTCTCATCTTCAGAGTTTTGAGATTCTTTTCATTCTTCTAGAAAAGGTGTCCCCTCTACCCCACCTACTCTTCATTATTACCTTCATCTAGTCAACTCTTCCTTGTCCTGTGGTCTCAGCCTAGAGGTCATTTCTTCCGGAAAATTTGACACACCAGGTTGGGGGAGACAGAGTCCAGGGCCTTCCCCCAAATATGGACTAGTTTCCCCCACTAGGGCTGCAAGATCCTTGAGATGCCAAATGAATATGTGAAGTTCTCCTAGAGTATTATTATCCTCCTTTTACAGATGAAGAAAGTAAGACCGCATAATGCCAAGTAACTCACCCTAGCACACATCTGGTACACAGTCCCACCAAGGTCTGTTTGGGGCCAAACATGTTCTCTTCCCACTGCTCTGCCCCATGCATTTGGCATTGCATCTAGAGATAGTAAGGGCTCACTCAACGTTGTATGAACAAGTGATGTTATACCAGATTTTAATAAACTTTGTCTACCTTATATCATACCAACCACCACACAATAAAAGGTTGGAATATTAGTCCTGTTTATAGAGAAGGCCACTATTGAAATGACAGTAGAAGGAGGTAAAATTCCAGAAAGGCTAAATGTTAAGCCTCCCCTCCATCCATGTCTGAGGGTTCCCCTTGCAGGACTTTCCCTTGGGCCAACATTGGGGATTCTAGGCTTGATTTCAGTGAGGAAGGTAGGTCCTTCTAAGTTCAGAGCAGCAAATTTCAGGAAATTGTTGGATGAGTGACTGTTTGAAGAAGAGACCTTAGAAATTTCAAGGAGGATGTAATGTCAGCTAATATTTCTGCACTGGATTTGGGAGGAACGGACCTCCCTGAAACCAAATGCAGAAGGGCTAATGTCTGTGCCTTACCTTCTCACTTTATAGAAAAGGTGGTGACAGAGCTCCAGAGAGCTGAAGTGCCTTGTCCACAATTACATAGCCAATGAAAAGGTAGCTTAGGTGATAAGAATGTTAGTCTTCTCATCCAGGCTCTCTTGAATTTTAATGTGTAAATGAATTACCCGGGATCTTGTTAATATGCAGATTCTGCTTCTCTGAGTCTGGGGTACAGCCTGAGATTCTGCCTATACCAATGCTAGTGATTCTGGGACCACATTTGAGTAGCAAAGTCCTAACACTAATTATGTTCTTCCTCACCCTACCCACCACTAATGTTAAAACCCAAAGCAAACGAAAAATAAAATGAATAAAATGAGTCCCTGCAATGCCCAATTTGAGAAGCTCTTAGGGGAGAGTGTGAGGATCCCTGAAAATAGGAGCTTACCAAGCTTCCTGCAAGGAAATAGTATCTTTTCATTTCTCCAGTGAAATGTGTAGGCACTGGCCTCGATGTGTTAGGGAGAGAAAATCCTAGCAGAGATATCTAATACATGCTCATGATCCACCCGCTTAGTGACTATATAGTTGGAAAGCAATGCAGTGAGCATTTGATTATTGTGCATGGAGGAAAATGCAGCTCATGGTTTAGCGGAACAATGAATATTCATGGGCCTGGAGCAATCCTCTCCTTCAGGACTCTTAGGAATGATATAGGACATTTCCCACCATCACCACGGGCCTAGGATTATCAAGTAGCTATAATTAAAATATACTGCAGGGTTCCCAAGTTGTGGACTCAAGTGCAGATTTGGGTCTCCAAGCAATAACACATTAATAATAGTGCCTGACACTGGAAATTCTCTACAGTTTACAAGGTGCTTTGGTATTTATCATTTTACCTAAAGAGCAGTAACCTGGAAGGGTTAGGGTCCAAATAATTGGGTCCAGGTTCTAGCATTTCACTTAATACGAGGCATGTTTTATCATCTCTTTGGGACTTTGTATCCTCATCAGTTAAAGAGGAATATTAATAATAATAATAATAATGTCCACAACAGCTATTGGAAGAATTGAATGAGATAATGAATGTGAAACATGGTGGATAAAATAAAGAGCAAAACACTTGCTATTGTTACCATTCTTTTTATCTGGTGTTAGAAATCTAAAAGAGTGGTGAAAGGTTACTGATGAGTTTGGAGAACTGGGTACTGATCTCAGTGATGAAATAACTTTTAGGTGACTTTGGGCAAGTCGCTTAACAACTTAGAGCCTCAGTTTCTCACCTGTAAAATGGAATGGAGCTCATGTTTAATTTATTTTTTCTAAGCAGAGAGGGCAATGAAGTAGAAAGATGCTGCCCAGAGCTTAATATATAACCAGTAACAGAGGAGTTGTTTGGCTGCCAGGCTACTCTGGGCCAGCTTTTCTCTTTAAGGACAGGGTTAATCAGTGCATCATTCCTCTGATTTAGCATCTATCCCAGAGCCTACTGTAATCAATCAGTTGCAGCTGCAATGGGTCAGGTTCTATGCTGAGCTCTGGAGGATATCTAAGGAGGAATACATAATGTCTAGACCCAAAAGACACTTCTCATCTAGAAAAGAGATGAGACACAAGCATTTGAAACTACAACTAACTATACAAGGCAGCACTCCCTCTCTGGGTAGAGTTAAAGCTGACCTCCAAATAGAAGTCTTGGTAGGTATGAGTGGCAGAGAGAGTTAACTATCCCCCATCTCCATTTTTCTGTTTTTGTATTCACTAATAGTATTCCCCAAGTTTTAGCCGGGTATACGGCCACCCAATAGAAGACAAAAATTTCCAGCTATGTTGCACACTTAATATAGTCATGAAATAAAGGTCTAGCAAAGAAGTGGAAACGAAGTGTGCATTTTCCAGGTCTCATTCTTTAAAATAACAACAATACCAATAATAATAATAAAAAGCTGCTTGCCTTCCACTTCCTCTTTCTTCTTTTCTGTGGGCTGGAATGTGGATACGGTAGTGATGAGACAACTTTGACCATTCAGAATAGGTCAGTGCCCTGGGGAATGGCTGAACAACACGATGGAAGAAACAAGCACCCTGGATGACCTGGAACAGAGCAACCTGCCCATCCTGGGCTACATGCTCACTCTGGTTGGCTGGAAGAGAAATATCTGTCCTGATTAAGTCATAATGATTTGGTCCTAACATAATTAGTTATATATTAAGCTATAAACAGTTGCAATTATGGCCTATTCCTTCGTTCACTCATTCAACATTTACCAGGCAGATACACAGTGACAGGTATTGCGCAAGGCACTTTTATATATATTATTACATTTATCTCTCACTAACAATGCTAGGACAAAAGATTACTACATCCTCATTATATAGGCGAGGACACTGAAAGTCAGAGGTAGACAGTAACTTGCTGGAGGACACAGCTAATAAAGAGCTGACCAGGAACTTGAATGAAAATCTGCCTGTCTAAAAAATCTATGCCCTTTCTATTATACCTACATAGCACCAAAGAAAAGTTGAAGATATTGAAAGATAAGACATTGTCTTCATCTTCCAGAAATAAATCTCTGATTAAGAATCAAGAAGCAATGAGTATAATACAAAACTAAATCCAGTTGTGTGCTCACTTATATGGTAAAAATCAAAGAAGCAATTGTTCTTTGAGCACTTATAGCTGAACCATTTTGCAGAAGGCTGGTGTGTGTGACATAGCAAAGGATTCCTAAGCCCCAATGGGAGAGGCCCCTAGCCCAGGATGAGTCTGTTCAGAGAAGCACAAACTCTACTTCTGCCTTCATTGGCCCTGATCCTAAATAAGGAGCCATGATTAATTGGCCCTCATCATCCTACATGACCGCGTTTATAATATATATATGAGTATAGCTTATAGAAATAGAAATAATAGTCATTAACCATCAGGAACATTCACTAGTGGGAAAGCACATAATTTACAGGCAATGGCTGTGAGAATGCTCCCCCTTGTCCAGATTGGCCATAAATTACAGTGGGAGATACACAGATAACAATTCTTTAGACTTGAGAAAGGCAAGAGCAGTTTTATATTATGTAATTACCTAAACATACCATTCACCACATTCACATCCAAGATTTATGGCAATAAGAGGGCCATGCTGGGGCCTGGGGCATTTTTTCCTGATTTACAAGGAGACATACAGAATGGGAGAGCCCACCTCCTTGGGAAGGCAGTGAAAGTTCTGCCATGGAAAGAATAAAGCAGTCAGGGGTCCGGCGTGCTCCTGCCTGAGGAATAATTGAGGAGAGGATGGAGAGAGGATGAGAATGACACTGTACTCCATTGCTCCCTGCTCTCTTTGAGACTTTGGAAGTACTTCTCTAAAACACAAAACTGACTATATCCAACACATGCTGTTGACTTTCACAAGCTTCCTAATGACTCAGATTAAATCCCATATTGCCAGCCAAGGCACTCAAAGTTCTTCAAAATTTCTTCCAATTTTACTGCATCAGTCTCAAATCCCACCATCATACCCTATACTCAACATACTGTCTCTATCTTTCCCAAAACCAAGACTGTCTTTCACATGTCCAGTCTAAGTATCCAGTTTCTTGGGTCTGCAATTCCCTATTCTACCCTCCTGTTCTCCATCCTTTCTATAGTCTCTGCATCTTTTGGAGTTCAGGTTGAATATCATCTCCTCAAACAAGTCTTCTCTGGCTGGGTCTCCAGCACCCACTCAGTCTACTACTGTGTTACCACACTAAGCACAGGCCTGCAGCGGTTTCTTCACAGTGGGTGTCCCACACAGTGCTGTAGAGGAAAGCACAGGCTTTGGAGTGCTTCTGACTTGAATGCAAATCTGAAATCCAATGTTCAACAGTTTCAGAACTTTGGACAAGTTGTTTAACTTCAGTTTCCTGTAAATTTTAAAAGAAGATGATACTATCTTGCAAGGTGTACACTGATTAAATTAGAAAATGTATATGAAGTGGCTTTCATTCAATAAATGTTAACATTATCTCCTTCCCCTTGTCCATCTCTGTATCACTGTTGCTTGGTACAATTTCTGCCACATAATATATGCTCAATAAATATCTTGTGAATGAATAAATCAATAACATCACCTTCTTTTGGGGAGTTCTTATAGAAAGTTTTTTTTAAAGATATTACTTATCATTGGCCTCAGGCTTTGGAACTTGGGGATCTCGAGAAAAAGAAACTTCTATGGTTCCCAGCCTTGTAGAGTAAAGGCTATTAAGTTGGCTTGGAAGTGTCTAATATCACTTGCTTGTTTTAATGGAAATGGCTTTTCCACATTTTATCAGCTTGGCAACACACTCTGAAAAGTGCTATCTCACCCATCTCCCTGTACCAGGTCAACTATCTCTATTCCACTCCCCAGCTCATGAAACATCTCACCCAATCATATAATCATAATGCCCACGAGGCAAAGCAAGAACAGGTACTTGCAAGCACATACCTCTCTCTCTACTATGATCCCCTCATCTTTACACTACATCCTGGTGAAATATTGAAAGCGCATAGTTAAAAGAGGCCTTATCACAACCTCCCAATCAACTTTCTGAATCACCTCTCATTACAGAAACTCTTAATCTGATATGTGATTTCCTTAAATTTAGGGACCTTACCTTAGTGTTTTTTTTTTGTTTTTTTTTTCTGTTTTCAAATCGCAGGGCCCAGTACATGGTTGACAGTCAGTAGCTGCATTTTTAGATAAATGTTAAATAAACAAAACCCGGTATTCTTGACTCCACAAAGTGACACGTACTGAACAACATACTTTCAAATACATCTAATCCACAAAATAGTTCCATGAATGAGGGACTATTATCCCACTTTACAGGTGAGAAACTGACTCCCAGATATCATACAGAAAGCAAATGACAGAGCAAGAACTGGGACCCAGGTCACCAGGATTCCACCAAATTATGCTGCTTCCCAAATCAGCCCCCTCTCTTTTCCACCTCTCACCTTCCACCTCTCTCTTGCTTGAGGCAGACACCACACAAAGAAGTCACAGGTGCTGTTTTAGTTTTCTTGGCTGTTCAAGAAAATACCATGAAAGGGGTTGGCTTAAACAATGGAATTTATTAGCTCATGGTTTTGAGGCTAAGAGAAAGTCTAAATCAAGGCATCACGAAGGTGATGCTTTCTTCCTGAAGACTGGCATTCTTGGGTTGGCCATCCATGGTCCTTGGTCCTGAACACTTCTGTCATGTGGCAATGCACATGGTAACCTCTCCTGGCCTTGCTCTTCTCTTCAAGTTTCTATTGACCTTCAGCTTCTTGCTCCCTGTAGCTTTCTCTCTCTCTCTCTCTCTCTTTCTCTCTCTCTTTCTATCTCTCTCCCTCTCTCTGAATTTCATTCCATTTATACAGTGCTACAGTAATTGGATTAAGACCCATCCTGATTGGGTTGGTCCATATTTTAACTGAAGTAATTCATCAAAAGGTCCTACTTACAATGGGTTCACATTCACAGGAATGAATTAAGTTTAAGAATATGTTTTTTTCTGGGGTACACGCAGTTCCAAACTACCACAGATGCCCTTATAAGAACAGAACTGCGTTTTCCTCTTAGAGGCTGCAGGAGTGAGAAACAGTCAGGATGTGGCAGTCACATATGGGCTCTCTCTCCCCTCTGAAGAGCTAAAATATTATTAACACACTAAAGCTGATAGAAGACCGTGGTGCCCAAATCCCCAGACTGCTACTTAGCGAATTCCAAAAACATGCTCTAATTGATATTTTCTTTGCGTCTTCATATCCATTCTCCACCTTCTCCGCCATGATCTCTGTCATGGTAAGCTAATCATATGGGCTACATCAGCAGGCTCTTTTTCTTCTGGTTTCCAGTTAAATTCAGACAATGGGAGGCACCAGCAGGAGATGGAGCAGAAGGAAGAGAGGGTCGTTGAATATTTATTCCCTGGCTTCTCCCTATGTAGGTTCACTACTGCTCCAATCAGGGGGCCCTCTCCACAGAGCTACCTTCCCTGAATCCTGGTAACTTCCCCTCTCCTTGCCCCTTCAGACCTATGGAGGTAGCATTGGCTTCCCACACTTGCAAGCCCAGGTGTCCTGCATTACTCTTGCTGGTTTTCCTAAACCCCCGCCCACACCATCTTTGTAATAGTCCCTTTCATAAATTTTCCTATTTTCCCCAGTTCGAGTATGATACATATTTCCTGCCAGGACCCCATCTGACACATGTGCCTTGCACTACCTTTATCGCAGTTGACTGACAACATTTAGCATTTACACAGAAAGAAAACAAACCAAGGCATCCATTTCCAAGCCCTTTTATTCTATTAATAGTAATAGTAGTAGTTACAAAACAATGCTGACTATTGAGCATCTTCTGTGTGGTAAGTGCTATGGGCCTTTGTTTAGAAAGATTTTCTCAGTTCCTCATACTTTCCAAAGTAGACACCATGTTCACAAAAGAGGATTTGGAGGCTAACATAATAACTTGCCCAAGACCTCACAGGTAGTAGAGGATCAAGCTAAAATTTAAGCCTACTTCATTTGACTCCAAAGCATATGTTCCTCCTCCTGGATTTCCTACCGACAATGGCCCCAAGACAGGGAGGACACACTTGCCTAAAGTCTCCAAGGTAAATTTTGGCAGAGCCAGGACCAAGAATGAGTGCTCCTGACAACCCACCCAATGGCTTCCATACATCCATTAGCATATTTCAGGGTTTCTCAACTTCAGCAGTATTGACATTTTGGGTTGGGTAATTCTTTGTTATAGAAGGTTGTCCTGTACATTGCAGGATATTTTGCCACATCCCAGGCCTATACCACCTAGATGCCAGTAACACCTCCCCAACCAGTCATGACAACCAAAAATGTTTCCAGAAATTGCAAAATGTCCCCTGGCAGAGGGGGGTGTGATGGTGGTTGGGGAAGGGACAAACCTCTCAGTTGAAAATCACTGATATACTTCAATTCAATAAGTATTTACATGACACATTGCACGTGTCCTCTAGGGAGGATCATGGAATCCTACACACAGCTCTAACAGATCCATCATCAAAGTGCCAGGGATAGCAGAAAAGGGGATGGGGTTGATGCCTATGGCAGGAATTTGACTTCTCCCCAGCTCAGTGAAGGAGGCTTGAGGGAGAAGGCAGTGCCTTTTTTGCCTTAAAGACTCTGATAGGCACAAAGAGGGCCTGCAGGACTGCAGTTAGGCAGTGAGTACATCCTGAGCAGGGGCACAGATCCCACTCCTAAACCAGAATAAACTGTGGTCTCCCAATGAATAGGCCAGACTCTCCCTCAGGGTATGCAAGGCCATCCGTGCACCCTCTTCCAGCTTCATCTCTCTTTGCTTAGTATCTTGCACTTTGGACTTAAGAAACATAATGGAGCTTCTTGCCTCCCTGCCCTTGCCCATGCTGTGGATCATGATTTGCCTTGATCCTCCTGGACTCTACAACGTCTCCCTCTCACCTGTTTCCCTAAGCCTGCTGAGATCCTTCACTGCCTAGGAGACTGAACGCAGGCATATCTCTGGAAACCTCCTTTTGGGTAGGAGACCCTGCTCTGGTTCTCATAATAATGTTTCATAATTTATGTATTTTTTCCATAACTACCTCCTTAGTAGGGTATGAATTTACCTTGCGGGCAAGAACTATGACTTACTCATTTCAGTATTCCAAACATTTAACAAAGTTCCTGGAACTTAATAAGGACTCAGTAATGGCTATTGGATGAAAACTAAATGAATGGAATATTTACCAAAAAATTTTAATAGCCTGTGAAAAAGCTAATAATGTATTTAAGTGGAAAAATGACAGGTTATGTAATTGAATATATAATCACCCATGCAATAAATGCCTAGAGAAAAGACTGGAAGGAAATAAGTGCAAATATTGACATTCATTTTCTCAAAATTGTCATGTTGTTGATGGCTTATTATCATCTTTAAAACTTTCTAAACTTTCAAAATGTCAGTAATAAACATGCATTGTTGTGCAATCACAAAAATGCAATGTATCTTAAATATTTAGCTCTTGTGGCATTTGCTGTTTTTACTGTTGGCATTCACATCTTTGTGTGACATCAACATTCTGATTTGGCTTTGAAGGACACAGCCCTTCCCCCTTGTTCTCAACCGTTATGTTTTGGGTCATGCTAATTCCAGTCAAGGCCACAGAAGTCCAGGATATGACCTGGATGAAGTCAATCATGCAAGCTTGACCACAGGGATTGGTGCAGGCACTGGACATGACCCAACAGGCCAATCAGGCCTGATGAGATTCAGTTGGGACTTACTTGAGCTATTGAGGAAGTAGATGCTCCCTCTTCTGCAGGACTGACTGCTAGACCATGTAAGTCTGAAGCTCCAGATTGAGAGAACTGTTAACCCAGAGGAAGCAAACCAAGAGACAAAACCTAGAATCCTTCCTGGGGCCCTGAATCTAGTCAGGCCTGAAGCCTGGAAAAGTATCTCCTTGAATACTTTTCCTCCTTTGTTATCTATTTAAATATAATATATGCAATGTTTAATATCTAAAAAAGATTATGAATCATAATAATAAATGAATATTCATGTACCCATCATCAACCCACCATTGACTCACCATTTTACCAACAGCATGCCATTATCCTGTCTCCCTGCCTTCCCCTCCAATATCAATCATCTTTAATGTTGTTTTAAGCAATTCTTTTCTTTTTAGAAAAACGATTGACCACATATGCACATATTCCTAAATAATACATTATTTAGATTTGCTTGTTTTGGTGCTTTATAAAAATGGTATCATACCATATGTAGTCTTCTAAGATTCGTTTTTTTTCTTCACCCAAAATTATTTTCTAAGATTCTCTATATTGCCGCAGTTAACTGTAGTTCATTTCTTTCCAGCACTCTAATAATTTTCATCTCTCTTGATAAAGAATTTTAACAGGAGTTGCCAAATTGCCAGCATCCTCCAAGGAGGAGGGAGGAAGAAGATCCTATTACTTGAGAAGTCTTTTTAAGTTTCAGGCACTATGGTAGCCACTTTATGTACATTGTGGCTTAAATTCTCAGAAAAATCCTATGAAGTATGTATGAGTGTCCCCACTTCACAGATAAGCACTATCATGCTTTCCCCAAGGTCATCAAGCTAGCCAAGTGCAGGAATGGATGTTCTGTTCATCCTCTTTCTAATTTACTGCCAGGTGGCTTGCCTCATGCTCTTCCAAGAGAGTTATCTTAGGAAGCCTAATATTTCAATAGGAAAATCTAATAAAAATATTTCCCTCAGAGATTAAAAGAAAAGACTCTGGGGCCAGACTGGGCATAAATCTAGGATCTGCCAATACCTCAGTTTCCTCATCTATGAAATAGGATAATAGTAGTACCATATCTACCTCCTTGGATTGTTGTGAGTGTTAAGTAACTTACTAGGATGAAGAACATAGAGCAGAGCCTGGCACACCATAAATGTCAGCTACTTTCATGTATCCACTATCTAGCTCCACTTTCCAGATCATCGCACACATTTTATTTCAACATTTCTCATCTTGGATCATTGAAACTACTTTTTAACAGGGCTCCCTAATTTCTCATTTTCCTCCAGGCCCTCCTGACATTGTCCAGGGTCCAGGAGTGATATTTCTAAAACATAAAATTGATTGTGTCACTCTCCTGCTGAAAACCTCTCAGTTCTCACCATCAAACACAAATAAGGTCTTTCAATTGACATGATCAAGATACACTGCAAAGACCTTGATCTTCTTATGGTTTTCAAAGCACGTGACGTGTTTCATGCCTCCTTGCCTTTGCACATGTTGTGTCCTCTGCCTGGAATGTTCTCTCCACCTTGAGATCTCCTGTATTTCAAAACTCAGCTCAGATATTACCTCCCTTCCTCCTTTCAACTCAAGAGTTGAATCCTCTCTCTTTTAATCATTAGCACCTTGAACACACTTCACCTGATGGACAACCCTCAAGGTGCTGCAGTTTTCCATTTTGTTCTCCCTCTGTGGATTCTCACTTCCCTGAAGACAAGGCCAGTGCTTTGTTCACTTCTGATCCACTTCTTCTGACCCTAGTTCATAACCAGGCACCTTGTAATACTCAAGAATGATTGTTTAATTGAATGCAGATTAAGTCCTCAGCTGTGCTAGGTTAAGGAACTAATAAATAGAGAGATTTGGAATTATGCTACTCCGAACAGGAGAGTGGTTGCAATTCCGCTGCAGTCTGGGGAGCTAGCATATTAGCACGTAATTTATTAGACCCTGGCAAATTTCATTTTTATAGGCAGAGCATCTATTTTAATGGTTACATATATAACCACAGTTTTCAATCCGCTCCTTTCTCCCAAAAGAAAATCACGGAAGGAATCAAGAAAGGATGGAAATAAGGGGGAGAGACAAGTCCTCTGTGTTATTTCCTTAAAACATCAGGGAGAAAGAAAAGCCTGATTCACACAAAAAAAATAAACAACAACATGGAAAATTAAATTAGCACAATGGACAAGATTGCTAGATTTTTTTTCCTTGCCTGTCTTATTCAAATTACCAGTCTGTCCGATGTATTATTACTAAATTATCCAGTTGTTTCAGTTCTGTGTATCTTCCCCAATGCAATTCTCTTTACAGAAAAGTTGTAATGTGATGAAAGGAGCACTAACCTTGGAGCCAGATGGTTTTTAGGTTTAAATTCTAATCTTGCACTTCCTAGCTAGAGAACTTTGAGAAAGTGCATTCATAGAGTATTAGGGTCCTCAGTTGGTAGGTGGACAACAGTAGCTAACTCATAGAGCAATTGAGATGACTTAATGAAGAAATGTCCATAACACAGTTAGCACAGCACTTGGCACTTGGCAGGTGCCAATAAATGTTAGCTTGTTGTATCATTCCTTCCTTTGCTGAATTGGTGACAATGGCAAAGGTGGGAGAAAGGGAAGCATTTGAACCAATCTGTCATGTGTATGTACCACAGCCCAGCATTGAACTGGGTCTATCTGAATGCCAAATAAGATTTTAAAGAATTATTTTTCTGGGAAAACTTTAAGAGGGTATTTTAAATATGATAAGTTTTTATTTCGTAGAGGATAAAAGGAGGCCATTTGGTTAGAAAACATTATTTTGAATGTGTTAACTGGCTCCCAGTAGCTATTTACTCCTTCTCCTTTTTGCTAATAGCACCCCCTACTCCATCAGGTTTAGCTGGGCATGTGGCTGGCCAGTGAGAAACTATACTTCCCAGCCTCCTTTGCCACTAGGTGATCTTGTGAATGAGCCCTGGATAATGGGATATGAGAAGAAGTGTTGTGGGTTATTTCCAGAAATAAATTGCTTGCTCAGCATGTCTTCCTTCCCCCTGTTGAGGGTTGTCATGATGGCATGGTGGAGGAGAGCCATCTTTGGTCATGCAGATAAGGTGAAACAAAAAGACAAAACTGGGTTCCTGTATGACCTTATCCATCAAGACTCCCCAAGAGCTACAATTTTACATGAGAGAGCAATAAATTGTCCTTCTTTTAAAGCCACTTTTGCTTGATCTCTGTTATTAGAGCTAAGCAAATATCCTAACTAACTACACCCTGAGGACATATGTGGAGGAAGAAATGGCCTGGCATGTGTGGGGACAGAAAGGAGACTGGTCTGAGTGAAGAAGAGGGCAAGTAGCTATAAATAATGGGTAAGGCAAAGAGAAGACAGAACAATTCCAGATTCTTGATGGGAAGAGGGCTAGGGCTTTTGAGTTGAGGGTACAATAACGGCTCCCCACCCCGACCCCCATGCCTCCAAAAAAGAATGGAATAATATTAAGATAACCTAGGAGGAAAAGCCAAGAAGACACTTTCCTCACATTCCAATTCAACTCAGCTTCAGATCAACTCCTAGGGCAAGAGTAGGGCTCAAAGGATAAGGAGCCCAACAACCTCCCAGATGAGCGAGACCCCTCCACACTATCCCACTAAAGGACTGTTCAGTTTCTACTAATTGACCATCTGCACAGATGAGAAGATGAGTAGAGTCAGCTCATTCCACTGTGGGGAACACTCTGCAAGTCCTCACATGCACCGACTACAGTCACTTTTCCCTATTGTTCTCGTTTCACCTCTTGTAGCCACACAGGGCAAGTACAGACCTTGCTTCAAATGCCAGCACATACATGTCTGAAGATAGCGCCCATGGAGTCTCATCTTCTGGAGGCTAACAGCTCTTTTATCCATTCTTCTTATTTATATATTTCTATTTCTGTCTGTGCAGTTGCCAAATTCCACCCATGGGCAAGCAAATTTTCCTTTCTGGACCTAGTTTCTTTATTGGAAAAATGAAGAAGTTTGATTTTCTAATCACAGGTCCTCAAATCAAATACTTTTGGAAGCCATGAATGTATCAAGTGTCAAGTATTAGAAAACAGGGAATGATTGATGACTATGGCTGTGCTGAATTAGTAAGTGCCCTGTGAGCTAAGGATGTTAATGGTAACATTTGAATTTTTTTGTTTGGTTTGGGTTCGGTTTTTAAGGCTGTGGCAACCATGCAAAGTATATCTGAAGGCTTGATATAGACAACTTTGTGACTATTGACCTGAATGATCCTACAGGCTCCTCTAGCCCAAAAATCCTGTGATTATTTTAAATGGCCCCATTTTACAAAGTGGACCCTAGCTGGGCCTGACTTTTGAGCCAAAGGGAGTAGATGTACTTTTGTGTTGGCGATCCTCTGTTTTCCCCTCCAGATCCCATTTCCATCCTTTTCCACCTTGCTCTGTGCCCTGGGAATCTGTTAAGGATTGCATCAAGCTGCACTCTTTGGTTGCTTAGTTCTAGTTGGGATTTGTCAACAAGAATCACAGCATGAAATAAGCAGGTGGAAGGAAAAAGAGGCTGTCATACTTGTTTTTCCAGCACCTTCCTTGTTGGTCTGCCAGGTGGCAGTAGCTGGGTTCCTGTATTGAAAGCCATAGCTTCTGTCTGCTGGTCCTCCCCTATGGAAACATGTCTTAATGGGTTCTGATAACCCTTCCCCTTCAGGCCAAGTGACAGAAATGGCTTCCCACTGGTGGTCACCCATGGGTACTTCACCATCCCTTTTTGATTTTACTTAACCTTTCCCACACATCTCCGAATAGTTCCTTCTCTCAGCCTCCTCAGATTCCACTTTTGAGTTTGCCAGCTCTTCTTTGCCAGAACCCTGACTAATTCACCATCAATCCTCTTCCTGGTATGCTTACAAAGGAAGGCAGATAGGGGGAGGAGTCCATGCCAAAAGGATCAGATATATTCATTTTAAAAACCCAGTTTATAGGACATCGTGTTAGATTCTGCGGTAGTCATCTACTTTTCTGTCCATTCAGCACCCTCCCTTCCAGAAATAGTTGAGGAATAGCTCCTTCCTTGATCCAAAGTATGTGGAAATACTAATCATAAAACTCCTCTCCCTGGTCATGGAATGGGCATGTGTCCCAAGTGAGGACAAATTCTCCTATGATTTTTGAAATAGAATCAAGAGGAGAGAGTACAACCTTTTCAGTGGTGATGCTAGAAAATGGCAGAGGCTGAGCCTTAGGAAGTAGAGATTACCCAGGGTACAAGGTCAGTTTGTGTGTGAAGACCAGGTTTCTCTCATCTCAAATGCCAGCCATACACCAACCTTCCTACAGTTTGCTTTTGATTGCTTTTTTTTTATTTTTTGCTTAAATACTTTTGATTTCGTTTCTGTTCCAATTAATTCTTCCCTAGTGGAGATGGAGTTCAGAATTGGTCTGACTCCAACTGACCAGAGATGCAACCCTTAAAGAGGAGTTCAGCTCTAAATGGTGAAATGTTTGTTGGACACTCACTTTTGTGTAGGGCTTTATGGTTTATAAAATGCTTTTACATCTATTATCTCATTTTATCCTTGCAACAGTCCTGGGTGACAGACAGGGCAGGTAGTCATATCCCCTGTTAACTAATGTCAGTTCCCAGGTTCAGAGAGACAGAGGTCACAAAGATAAAGCTACTTTCAGCTTTGGTCTTTGACCTGGTGGGACCATGCCAAGCCTTCCCTTAGAGAGGCACAGTGAATATGTTCATCTACTTTTTTCCTGGATGGACCTTGGCTCATATTCATACCTTGTCTTACCACTGCTATCTCTATGTTTGAAGGGAATATTTATGATCTCTACCTTGAGATAGCCAATCCGCTCAAACTCCACTCCAGTTTGAACTCCAGTCTAAAAGCTCAATATTCCAGCTTTTAGAATCTGAGGTACTGTTTACCTTGCAGCTGGTCTCTTCCCTCTTGATTTAGCTTCTCTTGCTCCACATCAGCCATCCCTCAAATTGACTGTTCCCAAAAGCAGCCCCAATGGACATTGCTTGACAGAATCTTGATTTCAACCCCAATAGGTCAGGTAGTTGAGGGAATCAAGGATTCCAGTTATGTAGCTTAGCCTAGTGGTCTTTCCACTGTGCCCCCACTCACTGTCAGTCAAAACTAAACCCAAGAGCAGAGAAAGACCCTTATATTTTAAAAAATGGGTCACTTATATTTTCTCTAATAGTGGTTATATTTTCCCTAATAGTGGTGACTCCTATAGAGCAGCTCCCTTGAAAGGATTAGTGACATCTAGGACACAAGCAGTCCAAGGTGATTTTACAGGGAGGGAACCAGGAAAAAACATACCCCGCCCTCATTCTCCTCCCTTTCTCCCTCATCCAGAAGTCTCAGGGCACAGAAACCATTGATGTCCTTCATACAACTCAGCCTCCTTGAGTAGAAAAGGAACAGGGTAGAAAAGGGTGGAGAGGAGACCTAGTTGGGTGAACAGAAGACATCCAGTATACAAAGACATGCAGAAGAACAGACATGATAAGGAGAAAGAGACCACAGTTTGCTTGCCTTCACACAAACACGAAAATAAGATAAGGCTCATTTGTATGAACTTTGGCCAAAATGGAGAATAGGGTAAAATGGTACTTGTACCATTCTACATTGCTTCTCCTCATGTTAATGCATGGCAATGGCAAAACCCACATGCAAATGAGGTTAATATTATAATAAAAAGTGGAGCAACATGATTTATTTGGTCCCTTGGAGGAAGGCCTGGGAAGATTTGGGAAGACTGGTGCAGTGAATGTGGAAAAGAACTTGGTAATTAAAACAATCAAACTGAGTTTGTTCCCTCAGAAACATTTTGGTTCAGCAGACTTTTGTTTCTTTCGGACTTGGTCATGGTCAATGTAAATAAAACTGAATGTGGATCTAGTGAATAAAAAGGAATTGAAATCAAAGAGGTAGTGGGATGCTAAGTCATAAAGACTATTGAGAGATTTTGAAAAGAGGTGAATGTTTCTTGACTCACATTTTAGTAGAATTTCCCAGGGAGTTACATGGTGACAAGATTGTTTGGGAACATGAGTGAATACTGGAAGACCAGTTGAGAAGCTACTGCAAAGATGATGGTGGTAGATGCAGTGAGAAGTGGTCAAATTCTGAATAATTTTGTAAGTAATGGAAATAAGATGAGCTGAATGATTGAATATTAGATTTGAAAGAAGGAAGGAATTGGGAGTTGTTTTGTTTTATTTTGTTTTGTTAGGAGGTAGTGGGGATTGAACCTGGAACCTCGTACATGGGAGGCAGGCACTCAACCCACTGAGCTACATCTGTTCCCCTGGGAGTTTTGTTTTTAACATACTGACTTTGAGATATGTATTGGACATCCAAGAGAAATTTTAAGTAAGTTGATGCACCTGTAAGTCTGAGGTTCAGTGTAGAAGTCTAGCCAGGAGATATAAATTTGGGTATTGTCACCAGATAGATAGCATTTAAACCTACAAGACAGGATGGGTCCACCAAAGGAATATGTATAGACAGAGAAAAAGTAGAGTTATGTTGCACTCCAGAGTTTAGAGTTTGGGTAGATGAGGAAGAACCACTAAAGGAAAACAGAGAAGGAGTGGCTGATGAAGTAAAAAGGAAATCATCTGATGACACTGCTGCATGGGCAGAAACCAGAGAAGGAGGAAGGTAGATGATGAAATAGATTCCAGATATAAACAAGAATTAAGACCTTGCAGTTTTGTACCCAACATTTACAAAACAAGACTTCCAAGGAATTTGTTTAAAAACTTGTTCATAATTGTGTCTGATTATTGGAAGGGTATTTGATTACAAAGCATGAACTCTCTGTTGTGACAATGACTATGGGTTGTAACTCACTCTTATTCTTGTATGATATGATTCAATTTTAATCATCTTAACCTAGTTGTGGTACACTGGGTAAGTTAGTAGAGAGAGCATTCATTTATTCTTTCATTCAACAAGTATAGGTTTATTAAATGCCAGGCACTGATGCAAATGTTGAGACACAGCAATGAAAAAAGCAGACAGAAATCCCTGTCCTCAAGGAGCTTTCTTTCTAGCAATCAGTCTGTAGGAGTGGAAGGGGAACATGGTACAAATCTCTACTCTCCCACTCACCAGCTATGTGACCTTGAGCAAGTCACTTTAATCTCTCCCCCTTCCTGTGTTACATCTAGCAAAGGGGCCTAGGGGTATTTGTCCTAGTGCTAGCTTTTTGGAAGCCTGTGATACTCATGGCACGTAGTAGGTAAGGGGAGGCACTGCAGCAAAGTGGTCAACACTAGGTCTATGGACCAATTACTCTCACTCCAGAGAGTTCTGTGAGTGCCGACTCTTACCAACTTTTATTATGTTACTTTACCTCTCTGAGCCCCCACTTCAATCGAAAAATAGGAAGATGAGTGATACCTACCACAGAAGGCCATTGCAAGGATTGAATATGGCAAAGCATGGATCAGGCATATTCCAACCACTCAATAAATGAGAGCTATTAGTATTTTAAGTATAAATGCTTGCCGAATGCATTGTACATAAATAGATAACAGAAGTGGAGGCATATGTAAGATATAAAGTGCTTTACAGAAACCAACATTCTCATTTCTAAAGGGCTGTAAGGTTTACAGGGCATTTTCATATCCTCACGGTAATCCACTTAGTCGGAGGGAATTTTCCCATCTTACAGATGAGAACACTGATTCCCAGAGAAGGATGTGAAATGTTAGACAAGGGATCAGAGTGGCTACAGTCCTCTCAGACATCATGTGGATGGTGCTTTTTATGTCATCCTGCAGCTGTTAAGCCCACACACATGCCACAGATATAAACATTCCTGACAAGAAACTGTCCAAAGGAATTCAGAGCATCTTTACACTCCTTGCTGAATAATTAAAATCCTCAACACACTCAGGCTTGGATTGGTTTCCTAAGTGCCTTCACACTTTAGGAACTGGGGAGCTTGGCTCCTCAGGGACCTTTCTGTTTCTTTTCAAAACCAAAGCAATGGACTTGAAAATCTACATCCAAAAAGCTAACAAAGACCTTATTAATTGTGGCTTCTTTATAAACAGGTTTTTTTTTTCACTCTTCCCCCACCCCCACTCTCTAGGCAACCCTTGCATAAAAATATCCATTTGCCAACTGTTCACCAACTGTTCCTCCTCCCGCTGGCATACCTTGTACCGTATCCTAAGATGCCAGAGCACATTTCTGCTGCAGCCTGCCACGCTGCCTGGGCTTGCCGCCATCAGGTCCTACTACAAGGGAGGCGTGTGGGAGAGGAAGGAGAAGTGTATTCTCTGGCAGAGGAAGCCTGGGCAGTAGGGAGATTCGGGTTAGGACAGAAAAGGCAGCGACCACGGCATGAGCTTTGCAGTCAAAAAGATCTAGGTTTGAATTTAGCCCTGCTACTTTCTTGCTGCCTGTTATCAAATTATTTTAAACATTACTATTTTAAGCCTCAATTTTCTCTCCTGTCAAGGGCAGATAATAACCATCTGTAAGAATTGTCGTGAAGATTATATAAGCCCATGTATGTGATAGCACTGACACAGTGCTGGGCACATTATACAAACTCAATCAGTGGGAATTTCCTTTACCTCCCCCTTCAACTCCTGAGGTGCTCACAGTCCAGGAAGAGAGAGAAGGAAACTCACTAAGAAGAAAATCAATGCAAGTATTAAATATTAGGAAATAGAGTAGTGTAAAAAGGACACAAGACAATATCTGATGATTTACTCAGAAAGAAGAAATGACTGTAAGTGCTAGATTTCAGGGAAGAGAAAGACCATTGGAGATTGAAGAGGTCCTTAATGCCCTAGTTAGGGGGTCCAGTTGTAGTCCAGCTGTGCCACTCAGCATCCTTCATTTACCCCACAAACATTCACGAGTGCTAACTATGGGCTAGAAGTAGGCTATGGAGATACAAGATGAATAAGACCCCAGCCTTGACCTGCAGGAGCTCACAGAAGGGCTGGAGAACCAGACACATAAACTGGTAGTAGCAGGTAAGAGGGATAGAGTCACATCATTGTTAACAGAACAGGCCCGGGGGGGGGGGCGGGCAGGGGAGGACAAACAGGACCAAATCCTGGCTCAGCTATTTACTAACAATGTAACCTCGGCAAATGGCTTAACTTCACCGAGCCTTGCTTTCCTCATTTGAAAAATGAAGATAATAATAATTACTTCTTTAGGTTGTTGTACAGATTAAATGACATAATGTTTATAAATGCATAGCAAAGTACTGCTAGGTAAGAGTTCAATAAACATTAGATGATATCATTCAAGTTTAAAACTTGTATATACATATATTTATATATTTTAATTATTATATATGTGCATGTAGTATATATATATAATGTGTATATTTAATTAATTGATTTAATAGCTTCGCAAAGTACTATGGAAAGCTCTTAACCTCTGAAGTCCTCCTCTTTGAAATTATCAATCACATCAGATTCCTCCCTGTGACACATAAGGCTCTCCATGTCCTGGCTTCCCCACCTGCAGCCTCATCTCTGTTCAACTGAATCCCCAGCCTCCTGCCATGCTGAACCATAGTAAACAGGAGTATTCTCAACGGTTTCTTCCTAACACCTTGGCAATCTCCAGATTCACAAGGGTTGATATGACACAGGCACATCAAAAGTCCATAAAGAATTGGTGCCAGAACACAACTTCTTTTCTTGACAGTCAGTAGATAGGCAAGAGGATTTGGTTTTTCACTTAAATGTCAAGTTCATAGGATGAGCAAACCAAGTGGGCTTCAATTTTAAGTCAAATAATGATGGACTCAGCCTGTCCTGGTCATCTTAAACCTCGATTTACCAATTTTGTAGTTTAAAAAGTAGATTCAGAAATCAAATGATCTAAATTCAAATCCTATCTATGCCTGGGCTGGGTGACCTTGAGCAAGTTACTTAGCCTCTCTGGCTTCCTTTTACTCATCTTTAAATGGGAACTTTATAATAACCACCTAATGGATTTGTTGTGAATACTGAATGTGACAGCTCATGAAAATTGATGATCATAGTATCTGCCAGGTATATAGTAATATCTCAGAAATATTAGTCATTTTTATTATTACTATTCTCATTTTTCCATAGATAGGAATATATGTTTACATAGACATTTTTCATCCTAAACAATTTTGTGCAGCTGCTCTCTCCAGTAACTTTCATAAACTAGCCAACTGATATATCCATTTCCTACTCTGACCTCACCACATGGAGAGAAACTTCTTATGCATTCTTCAGCTAAACTCTCCTTCTGATATATTTGATTCAACAGCACACTAGAGCCTTTACTGTCTAGCTCATCACCAAAACGTTTGTTCAGCCTCCTGTCTGTCTCCCAAATCACATTTCCATCAGGAGTCCAGTGTTTCTTGGTTGTATCCTCACAGATACTATCAGTGGCTTTGGGCCTTTCACTTAGGTTATTGCCTTACTAGAGCAAATGTGAATGATCGACTTATAAATCCTAAGGATACACTCTTATTGCATTTCCCCCCATGTTGGCTTGCATTTTCTGATTTCCATACTTTTATATATCTTTATATGTACCATATGCCCTCTCCTTTGGCCCACTTTCCCTTTATCCCATTTGTCTGTTTTATTTCTTCCATGTCCTTCAAGATTCAGCTTATATATGAGAACATTCATTCATTCCACCACAAATATATTTTGAACATCTACTATCAGCTAGGTACTGTACAAGGTATTAGGGATATAATGGCAAGCAAGGTCCCTTACTTCATGGAGTTTAGAGTCTAGAGGATCAAACAGACATTAATGAAATCATCACACACCCAACACATTTTATATTGTGACAAATTCCTTAAAGGAGAAGCCTATTGCACCATGAGAGTATATTACAGAGTGACCCAGTTATATATGAGGGTTCAGGGAAGGCTTCTCAGGACAGGTGATATTAGGCTGGCTTAGGCATCCTTCTCTGTAGTTTGATATCATCCTTAGTCAATTTAGGTATCATAATGTGTCATCATTCTCTCTTTACTTGTTTCTCTCCCCTACTAATCCCTAAGCTTCTTGCATGCTGGTGAAGCTTCTTATTCTCAGTGCCTATTACAAGCCAGGCATTTAGTAGATGCTCAACATTGTTTATTAAATGATTTTTTGTTGAAAAATGTTATATCTTTAAGGGCCTTTCAAGCTCTAACATTTTCTCTCAACATAGGCCAGAATCAGTCCTGAAAATGCTAGACACCCTGCCATACACCCAAGCTGCTGCCCACTTCCCCTCTCCCCCTTAATCATCCCATGGGAAGAGGTGCTGTAACTCCAAATTAGCCCCAGGGCAGCCCTCATCTGCTCTGCCGCCAAACTCATATCACATTACATTTAATACATGTGTATAATGAATGCCGCACACATTTGGCAATGCTTCTGTGCACCATGTCATTATAAGCCGTATTGACAGCAAACAAGTCACATATTCTCCCTGCGAACACTACAGGAAAAAAGAACATATAATTTTGTTGTTGTTTGTACATTTTTTTCCAAGTCACATTGGACACCATTTGCCTTTCATTAGAAATACCATGCTGACAGTAAAATCACATATCCCCACCACACAAAGAGGAGAAAAACAAGCTGTTTGGGCCCCCTGTGAAGGGAAGAAGCGGCATTGCTTTTTGGAGGGTAGAAGAGGCAGAAGAGAGGGTATTCCAAGGCTTTGGTGGCGTGGCGCTTCCTTGGAGAGAGTTGAGGCTCCATTGCCCCGTGGGGATCTGCCTGTATCATCATGCCCTCGAGTTTTACTCCACTGCAGGCTTGCCTTATTCATTCACTTATCCATTCATGTATTCATTCATTCAATCATCCGTAATACATTTCAAACTACTAAATATTCTTTCTGGAATTAAGTTAGGGAGATATTTAGAATGCTAAAATATATTGAACTCTTACTATAAGCATTTGCTACATACTTTCAAAGAAATCCTGAGGTCAGAATTATTGACTCTGTTTCACAGATTTGATAACTGAGCCTCAGAAAGTTAACATGACTTGCTCAAGGTTACCAGGAGAGGAAGACCAGGATTTTAACCTAAGTCTATCTCATTATAGAGATGAGATGAATGAATATTTACTGAGCATCTGCAGTATGTGAGGCCCTGCCCATATTCTGATTATCAATTGGATGTTGTATTCCTTTACACCCCTGACTTCCCAAACAGACTGCAGGGTCATTCATTTAGTCATTTAATACTTATTCAATGGCTTCTCTGTGCTGGACACTGTGGGCTTCCTGAGGGCAGGGTCCATGTCTTAATTATTTCTATATTACCAGCAAATGTGAAATATATTGAAAGAAAGAGGGGAGGAGAAAAAGAGGGGGAAAGGAGCTCATTGACTGGTGGAAGGCAGGCATGTAAACCATGAACTGCAATGGAATTAGGCTAAAAAAAGAATGTGTCTGCCATTTGCTGGGAAAACATTGTTAAAGAGGTGTTTAATGGTGACTGGAGGAATAAAGAAATGTTTCAGAAAAAAAAAAGTCTCTTGATCTAGCCATAAAGAGTAAGAGGAATTTCAGTGTATAAAGAATGGAGGAAACATTATCAACAAAGGCAAAGAGATACCATAGTGGAGGCCACGTCATAGGAAGAGTGAGTAACGTAATGGGAACACAGAATCTATAGAAAGGCAGTGTAGGAAATAAGGTTAGAATAGTAATTTGGAGCCAGATCATGGAAAGTCTTAACTTTTCCTTCTAATTTGGTCAGTAGGGGATGGGGAGTTGTATTTCATAGGTGAGTTCCTTTCACCTGAACTGGTAAAGTTTTCTTCCAGAAAAGAATGCAGAAGGGCAAGAGTTGGGTGAATTAAATAATCCAATCTTTAAGAGCGTGGCCGTAGGAGTCAGATAGTCCTGACTTCAAGTTCTTCTTTGCCACCTAATACATATGTCACCTTAGGCAATCTAATTCTATTCTCCAACCCCTTAGCTCCTCATCTGTAAAATAAAGATGATACTATCTTCCTCATAGATAGTGAGGATACATGAAAAAATCTGCAAACAACTTGTTTCTGGCATGTAGTAAGCTTTTGATTACTATAAAATGTTGATTATTATTTCTAATTGTATTATTCTCAGACACATGGACCAAGATAACATAAACTGGCTACATCCCTAGAGGAAAGAATGTAGCATCCACAGTTTGGAAATCCATTCATCTCCCCATCCAAAAACATTTACTGAGAATCTACAAATGATCCACATCCACAATGCATAAAGGAGAAACACACAATCTTGTCCTCAGGGAACTCACAGTCTTTAGGCAAGGCAGACAGGCAAATGGAGAACTTGCAATGCAGTGGACTGACTGCAAATGAGAAATAACCTATGGAAGTGGAAGACTACCATATACTGGCTATGTGCATTGAAGCAAATTTCTTTCTCTCTCTGAGATTCAGTGCCTTCATTATATAAAAGGGGGTAATGATAAAATCTATCTGATAGATTCTTATAATAGTTTGATGAACTAATGTAAATTAAAAAAGATTTGGCACTTTGCCTGGCACACAAATGGTCCTTAATAATTGCTTATGCAATGCACAAATGGATTAGTGTTATAATAGAGGTACATACAAAATGTGGCAGAGTTTTGTGCAGTAATGGATTAGGGTGAGATTGTATTGAAGGGTTAGAAAAAACTTCACTGCTTCTCACTGTGGCCTGTCTTGACCAGATATTTTAAAGAGGCTGTGATAAATTATATATGGCCACAAATTTTTTGCAACATCTTTTGTTCTATTTTTTGACCTCTTGAATCTGGGCTGGACTGGTACCTTGTTTTAATCAATAGAATGTGGTCAGACGACATTTTTGTGAATTCTTGACCTAGGGTCTCAAAAGGAGGAATGTTGCCCTGTAACCATCATTTAAGGAGACTGGTCTGGCTTACCAAAGGATAAGAAACCACCTGGAGGAGAACTGAGGCACTCAACCACATCCAAGGCCAACTACAAGACTAGTGAGTGAAGCCATACTGGAACTTCCAATTCAGCAGACCTTCCAGATGAATGCAGCTGCACAAGTGGACAGAGGTGAAACAAGTAGAGGAAATGCCCAACCAACTCGCAGAATCATAAGAATACATTGCTGTTAGTTTAGGTCAATAAGTTTTGGGGTGACTTGTTACATCACAACATTTAACTGAAACAGCACCTTTAACTGGAATGCCAAGGAGTCTTTTAATCATCTGAAATTTAGGTATACGCATTCCTGTTTTTTTATCTGGGGACCTCGTGTATCACTTTTACCCATTTTTTAAAGAGTAGCATACTGCAAAAGTTAGGAACCACTGTTTTAAGTCTAGGGTAAGAATGTTAAGAACTTTAAAAAGTTTTACTTGTGGGGCAGGCCCAACTGCCCAGTCAGGAGGGGGCAGGTGCAGTTAGAGCTGTCCTAGGTGCTGACCATGTTGTTTTTCTATTTGCCTGTTAATTAAACAGTGTCCTAGGAGCAGACCACCTCAAGCCTTACCTTACAAGATGTTACTTGGTCACAGTGTTAAATTACACTGAAATCTGTCTTGATATGTTAAACAACAAGGAGCCCAGATAACACACTAATTCTCACATGTTTAATCCTCAACTGTACCTACTAATAAAACTGTAGCAATAGCTGGAAGGATTTTAGCTTAGGTGTACCAGGATTGGATCCATATTCTGTGTCTTTATTATGGCTTAAGCAGATGTGTTCCACTTTTCCCCATGAAACTCGCGAAAGGCCTCTCATCTCAGAAAGTCCCATTGAGGCAAAGTGTAGAGTTGGAAACTATGAGTTGGATTTTAAAAAAGGAGTGTGGTTGGGAAGCAAATGTGCCTCAAGAGATTGAGCTCCTGCCTACTACATGGGAGGTCCATGGTTCGGTTCCCGGTGCCTCCTAAAGAAGACAGAGAGCTGGTATGACGGGCAGGCGTGGCAAGCTGACACAACAAGTTGATGCAACAAGAGACACAAGAAGAAAAACATGATGAGAGACACAACAAAGCAGGGAGCAGAGGTTCCTAGTGCCTCCTAGAGAAGACAAACAAGACAGTGAGCTGAAGTAACAGGCAGGTGTGGCAAGCTGATGCAACAAGATGAAACAAGTGACACAGGAGGAACAACATAATGAAAGACACAACAAAGCAGGGAACGGAAGTGGCTTAAGTAATTAGGCAATGCCCTCCCACATCGGAGGTTCTGGGTTTAGTTCCTGGTGTCTCCTAAAAAGAAACAAAGATGACAAACAGACATAGCAAGTTCAAACAAATGGGGAGAAATGAATAAAATAAAAATAAATCTTAAAAAAAAAAAAAAAAAAAAAAA